>SKCR01030594.1:0-198822 GCA_019454045.1 Zanthoxylum bungeanum
AGAGCCTTCTTCTCACCCCTTTGAGACTTATTTAATAATGATCCGACAAGCAAAAATTAGTCTCTATAGAAGCGATAGGGGGGCAATCAAATTCTCTTCTTCTTTATAACAAAATAATATGATATAATATATAAGAACATGACTTAAACCTTCTTTAAATTTATGAAAAGAGGGTTACATCCAAGGTCAGCTCTAATATATTCGGGGTCTAAGGCGATTTTTATATTTGTAGACCCTTGAAAATATCTTAATATTGTAATAAAAAAAAATTAGAACCCTTAGCCATTAAATTATTTTGGCGCCTCCTCGCACACCTATGCCGAAGGCCGGGACTAGTTACATCAATGTCATTGTGTCGTTTGGAGGGTTTACAATTGTTCCCTACTTGATATGGTCGTTGAAGCTTCTATTCATGCACCTAAGCATATGGCCATATTGGTGATGTTATTATAGCCATCTGGGCCAGCTTCTGTGAAAATGATATGAAACCCTAATGGGGTAAGGGTTAGGGTTCCGGGTCAATGAAATTAAAGTTCTAACACTACGTTTCTTCCACGGTACAAATTGTTCAAGTTTTTGATATTTTCTAAATTAATCTATGTAGGTGCATGAATGATGGGTATTCAACTTGTTTAGGCCTCGACATGGCTATATTTAGATAAATGAAAATTCGAAAAAAAAATGGAAATAAAAGAGAGAGTGATGATTTGGAGATTCAAGAGACTAAAGTGGATGATAATAGGATGTAGGGATCGACTGTGAAAAAAATAACTAAATATTTGGTAAACTGACCTATTATTTTCTTAAGAAATAAAATTATATATTTTGACTCCTTAGTGTACATGTTTTTAATTTTTCCTCTGTAAGTTTGTAATTCCTTTGATATTGGTTTCTATTAATCAAAATCCTTATTTCACCACTACAAGGTTAAAGGATCAATTCTTTGGATGGGGAACCAAAATAAAAAAAAAATAATAAAATAAAAAAAAATAAATAAAAAATAAAAAATAATAATCCGACTTCCAATGTTTTAAGTATAAGCTACTGTATATAAGCTTTCATACGAAAAAGTAAATAAGTGGTAGTTTGATGTTTAAACAACACTACAAGAAAATGAACTTTTAGCGTCCAAATCTTTAGCGTCTAATTTAATTTCGAAGCTAAAAGTGATTATTAGCGTCGAAATTAAAATTCGACGCCAAATGTAAGATTTTAGCGACGAACATCATTTTCAACGCCAAGATTGTATTCTTTTAATGTCGAAAATGATTTTCGACGCTAGAATTACAACGTTTAGCGTCGAATAATTATCGACGCTAAAGGTTTTCAACTATTCCCATCATCTTTGGAGTCGACATAAATTGCAACGCTAAAGTTTATACTTTTAGCGTCGAAAATTTGGCATTTAGCGTCGATTATGTTGCGTCGCTAAAGGTTTATGACGATGCCACCGACAATCCGTCAATATTTAGCATTCAAATTGAATTTCGACGCTAAAAATCAGACATTTAGCGTCGAAATGAGGGATTCGACGCTAAAAATAGATTAAAATGCAGAATGCCACCAACCCTTCTCCCCCTCTGCTTTTTCTCTCATCATCTTCAATCTCATCCTCTGCAATCTGAGACTCTCTCATTTGCAACCTCACAACTCTCCTATAAATTTTAAATAAAATTGTAATTAATTTTTCATAAAGTAAATCTTCTTTCATTTATCTTTATTATTTATCTTTATATTTGTAAAGAATAATTATATATCTCACTTAAGTATTTCAGTTTAATCTTTGAAAAAAAAAATATGGTTTTCATTTTTTATGATTATGTTTATTATATAGTTAGTGGTTTATGATTCATTTATGTAATATGATGTTTGATAATTATATTATTAAATTTAAGGATTTTCTGAAATGGATAGAAATTGGATGAGTTCGCTGGATAGATTGAGTGTTGAATATCGTAATGGAGTGTATGAGTTCATGTAAGTCGCAAAGCAACATATTAATGCAGAAGGTCGTGTTCGGTGTCCATGTACAAATTGTTTGAATAGGAAAAGGAAACGGTTAGATGAAGTTCATAATAATTTATATATTTCAGGAATATCACCAACTTACGGTACATGGATTTATCACTGTGAGCAGTATAATTCTCAGTTACGATTTATTGATTCCAATGAAGGGAGCAGTAGTTACAATCAACCTGCAAACGATGAGATAACCGATATTTTGCATGACTTACAAGGTCCACAACTCGGTCATAGTGTTAGTGGTGACATACCAGTGTTAAGTGGAAATTATCAAAATTTATTCAGTGAACTACTTGATGAGGTAAAAAAAATTCCATTTGAAGGTGCTGGAATGTCGATATTAAATTTCATTGTGAAATTATTACACATTAAAGTGATCAACAGAATGACCAACAAAAGTATTGATATGATGCTAGAGTTACTTAGGCAAATATTTGGAAGCGAATTACCTAAGTTGTATTATGAGGCAAAGAAAATATTGGGAATGGGGTATGAATCCATTCATGCTTGTAAGTATGAATGTGTATTATTTCGTGCCGAGTATGAATCACTCAAATACTATTCGATATGTGGTGAAAGTCGATACAAAGTCCGTAGTATGGGGAAGAAAGTGCCTCAAAAGATATTACGAAATTCCCTTTATCACCAAGGCTGCAAAGGTTGTTCATGTCATGACACATAACGACTGACATGATGTGGCATTATGAAAACAGGATCGGTGCGGAGGGCATACTTAGACATCATGTGGATGGAACCGAGTGGAATAAATTTGATGACATGTACCCATGTTTCGCTGAGGACCCCCGTAATGTCAGGTTAGGTCTTGCCTTTGATGGTTTTACCCCGTTTGGGAATATGTACAACTCTTATAGCATGTGGCCCGTTATTGTTATTCCATATAACTTACCTCCATGGAAATGTATGAAGGATCTATTCATGTTTATGTCATTGCTTATCCCTGGTCCACGTTCCCCTGGTAAAGATATGAATATTTACTTGAGACCATTGATCGATGAGTTACAAACATTATGAATGTGGGTGTGCATACCTATGATGCAGCTTCCGAGTAGTATTTTTAGATGCATGCCGCATTATTATGGACCATTAATGATTTTCCAGCTTATGGTTCATTATCTAGATGAAGCACTATGGGATACATGACATGTCCAGTTTGTGCGGGTCAAACACCTTCGCAATGATTACGGAATAAAATAGGATACACATGGCACAAGATATTTCTTGAGTTGAGTCATCATTGGCGGATGAGTAAATTATTCAATGGTCAACAAGAACCTCAGAGTATGCCCAGTCCATTGTCTGGATTCGACATATTTTGCCAACATCAACATCTAAGAGACAGCACACCAGGGAAACATCCTAATAATAGACATAAGAATTGAAACGTCAACCTGAAGAGTTGAATTGGACAGTAAAGAGTATTTTTTTGAGTTAGAATATTGAGGGACTCTGAGTTTGCGATATAATTTGGATGTAATGCATATAGAAAAAAAAATATGTGAGAGTTTAGTGGGCACACTATTCAATATTTCGGGTAAGACAAAAGACACTGTAAATGCTAGATTGGACCTACAAGATCTTAGAATTCACAGTGAATTGCATTTACAAGTCACTTCTCGAGGTCTTATTAAGCCACCTGCTAGTTACGTGCTAACTCAATCAAAGAGAAAATCATTCTGTGATTGGCTGAAAATGGTTAAATTTCCTGATGATTATGCATTGAATATTGGGCGTTGGGTCAGAGATGATACAATAACGGGGTTAAAGAGTTAAGATTGTCATATGCTTCTCGAGATTCTCCTTCCTGTTGGCATTCGACCTTATCTGCCCCCGAATGTATGCAACGTTGTACATGATCTATGTGGCTTCTTTAAACAATTATGTCAGAGGAAATTAACTACATATGTTATTGATGAACTTGAGCAAGGAATCATGATAATCCTATGCATGCTGGAGCGAATATTGCTACCCATTTTTTTGATATGATGGTACATCTGGCCGTGTATTTATCGACTGAAGCTAGGGAGGGAGGTCATGTCCATTACATATGGATGTATCCCATTGAGATGTACTATACGGTTTTAAATAATACATTCTTAAATTTTTTCTGTGCATTAAATTTATTATTAATGTAAACTTGTTGTCATATCTGCAGGGCTTTGGGACATTACAAACAATATGTGAAAAACAAGGCACGACCTAAAGGGTCAATAGCAGAAGCTGTTGTATCAGTGAAACAATAACATTTTATTCGATGCACATGCAGAATATTGAAACTCATTTTAATCGTCGGCCACGAAACTATGATGGAGATGCAAGTAATAAGCAAGTTATCACAGTGTTCTATCAAAATTGTAGACCATTTGGAGTAGTAGGTGTCAAATTACTAACATTTTAGGAAGTTCAACGTGCGCATTGGTTTATAATGAGTAATTGCGATGAAGTGCAACAGTATTTAACGTAAATCTTTTTGGTGCATAACTATATTTTTTTTGTCATACATTAACCTAACTCATTTTTTGTAGGCAACATATTATAATGCTACAATGTGGTGGTGACCGTAACGTTGATGGAAGACACAAAAAAGAATTTCCTAAATGGTTTGAGACAACTGTAAGGCCTAATATTGTATATTTATTTTTATCCTAATAGAAAATATTTCAATTTTTTATATTAACACACACATTTCTCTCATTGTTAGATAAACAACCAAGTGCAAAATGATCAACTGGACTCGTCATCCTCGTTGGTTTCCTTGGCTTATGGGCCTCAAAAGCAAGCTTATGAATACAGTGGATGCATTGTGAAAGGAGTTAGATTTCATACCGAGCATCGAGATGTTTCACATGTCACTCAGAATTATGGAATTATAGTTCAAAGAGAACATAGCTCAGATATTATTGACTTCTCTACGGAGTATTGCAATCAGTCATTGAGTTGATATATAGACCCAGATGACGTATTGTGCTATTCGAATGGAAGTGATTTGACACAAATGCCAGAAAGAGGAGAATTCAAGTTAGTAATCATCTAACCTCAATGAATGTTTAACGTTATTGTTACAAGAATGATCCATATATTTTTTATACCCAAGCACGGTCAGTGATATATATATATTTGATCCAAAGCTAGGAAATGGATGGATGGTGGTAGAAAAGTTACAGCATAGGGGCATTTGGGACACGTAGGAGAAAGATAGTGTTGAAGTTTCAGATGAAGCAGAATAAGTCTCTGACAACGTTGAAGTTCCTGAACAGATATTTCATTTATCAAATGTCACCGTTAATGAAAATATCACGTTAACTCAAGAAAATACAGATGTTGAGATAATTCCTCATTCACAAGTTCACGTGGAAGCAGCAAATGAAGAAGAATTCGAAACTGAAGATGAGTCCGATACTAGTCACGAATCCTCAAATACCGAAGATATTAGTGACTAATCTAGTTAGTGTATGATGTGATTGATGAATAATAATTTTTATTATTATAATGAATGGTTGTTGTTTTGAATTATTATTAAAATATGGTTGAATGATTGTTGTTGTTATTAATAGTATAATTATCATATTATTGTTATTATTATTAATGTTAGTAATTTAGCATCGAAAAGAGAATATTCGACGCTAAAAGTCTTAACTTTAGTGTCGAAATAATAATCGATGCTACATATTAGACATATAGATATTTAGCGTCGCATACTATTATCGACGCTAAATTTAAGACTTTTAGCGTTGATAATAGAATATTCGATGCTAAAGGTCTTAAATTTAGTGTCCAAATAATACTCGACTCTAAATATTAGACATGTATATTTAGCGTCAAATACTTTATCGACGCTAAATGTTAGATATTTAACATCGATTTGAGACAATTCGACGCAAAACGAAAAAATTAAATTTCCTCCAAAAAATAATCGTGATTTTTTTATTACCTGCCAACATTTTAGCGTCAAATTATTCGACGCTAAAAGTAAATTATTTCAATGCTAAAAGTCCATTAAATCCCTAAAACTAGTTTCACCTTCTTCTCGGCTCTCTACTGTTAGCACACAGCAAAATATTCTAATTCTCTCAGCAATCTCCAGTCGACGCCTTCTTTAAAGGTAAGTTTTCAAATCAAACACTCTTTAATGTTATTGATAATACATTTCCTTGGCTCTATGTGTATATTTTTCGTATTTTTATTAATGAATTGGGGAAATTTATTGGGTGCATTGGAGGTATTCGATGAAACGTTTGAGAGGAATTGAAGCTTAAGGGGGTTGCAATCAGCAATTACTGTTCTTGTTCTTGAACAAGAACAACAGTAAGAACAGCAGCAAGAACAACAGTCGATTGCCAGGAATGTGATTCTCTTTTAAAGATTTTATTTTTATGGTTCAGGGAATTTGTAGTTTATGAATTTTTATTTGAGGGCTTTGAAAATTATGTTAGAAATGGTTATTGTTTGCTGGGAACTTGATGCATGGCTGTAGAATTTGATTTTAAGTTATGTTTGGGACTGAGATGTTGTGGCTTTTAACTTATAGTTGTGCAATGAAATCACTAGCCATAAGAGGGTGGTTGGTTGGTAACATAAGATGCGAGTAAAATGGGTGTTTTCGAAATGGTTTAGTTGTTGTGGTTTCACAGTTAAGTAAAAGCACAACAGAATACACATATCCTTATATTATGGGGTTGAGGTTTAGTTGTTCATTTATGCAGTTAGTTGAATTTATAATTGAGTTATGAAGGGAATGGAGGAGATTTAGAGTGAGTGAGTATATTATGTAACATGAAAACGTGAAAACATGAAAATGGAAAGTTTTTAATTAGAACATGAAAACGTGACTGAATTTAGTAAATTTTTATGAGTTTAGAGAGTGAGTAATTTTATTAACCCTCTTCAAATAGAGTTAAGCTTAGTTGTTTGAACCTTCATACCTAATACTTCCATGTGTATGCTTAAGGTTAAGAACATAAGATGGAATTTCAAAAGAAAATATTATGGATATTCTATCGACAAACACTTTGTGTGTTTTTGCAGATTGCACCGGAAAATCACAGACAAACTAATACGACTCCATCTATATCAGCAAGGACAGTTGGCCATGATGGAGTCTCTGCTAGCACAGGTGAGTCGAGTACAGCGAAGGGTCGAGGACGTACCCGTGGCTTGGGGTTGGCTAAGCACGTTAAGGTTCACGGCTGTATCCAGATTGAGATATCAAATGATGGACAAAGTCAAGTCTGACAACATAATTCAGCGTTTACTACAGCCAAATGTGCTACAGCTCGGTTTGAAGCTCCCCAAAATTACGTTTCTTGGAGAAAGATACTGTGGGAGACGAAAATCAACCAGCTCTTCTCTTCGCTACTTGTGAGTATTCTTACGATATTAAGTTTTCGATATTGTTTGTTAGTTAAAATTTTTATTTTATACTTATTTTTACTCGGTTGCTATTCCTGTAGAAGTGGTTCGACTTCGATCTGACCAAAGTGAATGTCCAATAGTATATTGACTACCACATGGGGAAAAGTTATAAGGATTATAGGACAAAAGTCCTGAAACCAATATTCGACAAACATGGACCTTCAGATGCTCCATAACATAAGCCTGATTTTTATAGAGTAGCAAGACTGGACATTCTTATGTGAGCTTTGGTCTAACAAGAAACACGAGGTAAATTTTAAAATAAACGGAAATTTATAATTCTCTTTGTTTTCGGTACTTACAGTATTGTTAAATGTAGGATAAATGTCACGTAAATGCGGAAAATCAAAGTCACTTGTGTTTTAATCACCGTGGAGGTTCGAAGTCATTTATCCAACATCGTGCCGAACATTCTAAGGTAAATATATCCTAACGTAAAATTTAATAGTTCATTGTTTTTACTAATGTGGAATAATACTAAATGTATTTTCTATTTTTAACACAGTAGCACATGTGAGGTGCAATCATTTTCAGATTTTTTCCGAGTGACGCATTACAATGAGGAAAACAAATGAATAAATGAAGAAGCTGAACGCTGCTATGTAAGTTTCAGTTTTTAAAATAAAATAATTATTATTATAAATGTTAATTTTTTTTTCCAAATTCTAACATTAACTTATTTTTTTTTTTAAAAGAACGAAATGATGGAACCGCAACATCAAACTCAGGAGACAGGGTCTGACTAGATACAAGATGAGCAGTTGTCGCAATTGATTTTCAAGAATCAGACAACTTGCAACGTCGCCCTTGGCACTCGTAAGAAGATGACGTCATCTGCACGTAATACAGTTAATTCGGACAATGCCTCCTCTCTTCGAGACTAGTTAGCCACCACCCAAGACTAGCTAGCCACCACCGAAGACCATCTAGTCACCACCCAAGATGAGTTGAAGAAGACTAATGAGGAGCTACAATAGGTTAAGGTGGACCACGAGAAGAAGTTGGAGCAGTTCGAATAGCAGATGCTGGCTTTCCGGTAGATGTTGGAGGCCTCACTCAGTCATGGTGCATTGGGCTCGAGCGGCCCCCCATCACAATAGCAATAAATTTTATATTCATTTGTATAAATATTTTTAATAAATAGTTTTAATATAATAGGTATTTTTTAAAAAAAAAATCAATATAATAATAAAATAATTATTATAATATTTCGTAATTCTGTTATTAATCAAGAATTTTTTTTCAAATAATAAAATATTAAATTAATTATTTTAGACCAAAAAGTAGTAAATTAATATTTTTTAAAAAAACACATTTGTTAACTATTTTCGTCGAACTAGTCGACGCTAAATGTGTTTTTGGAGTCGACTGTATTCAATGCTAATAGTTAAAAAATCGCCACTGTAAGTAGACAAATATTATTTTTTTAATATACTTTAGCATTGTTACGTTAGGACGCTAAAAGTCTACTTTTTAGTATCGAATTATTTCATCGCAATATCTGACCTATAGCGTCAGAAACTTTTATTTAGCGTCAAAATAAATTGGACGCAAAATGATAGTTTTTAGGGTCGAATTTCTTTTATTCGACGCTAAATATTATTCTCGTCCATTTTTGGGCGTCCAATTATTACGTCTAATTAATTTGACGCTAAGTTACATTTGCGTCGAAATTTTGGCTTTTTGCGTCGATTAGTTCCGACGCTAAAGGGCATAATTTTTTTTGTAGTGCAATGAGGTGAAAAAAATTTTACAAAATCTTCTTTTTGTTTTTTATTTATTTATTTTTTTATTAATACGAACCAATAAAACATTAAATATTTTTAATGAAAGATTATAAATTACTCCTTAATTTTTCATTTTCACGCAAAAAAAAAAAAAAAAAAAAAAAAAAAAAAAAAAAAAAAAACCCTTTCATGAGTGTGTTTGTCAAGTCTCCCAAATATGAATACACCTGATCAGCTTTGACAATATTGTTTATGATCAATTACATAATGAATAAGTATTGATTTTATGGAGATAATTTTAATGAAAGGTGCTGATGGTCTATTTTTGTTCAGGGAAGAGCAATCAACACAATTACAACATAAATTTAAATTTCTTAAAACTTGCTGAATAAATTAGTTAATATTGTATATCTATAATTTATTAATGTTTCATCTAAACATATTATTCGATATCAAATAATGTCTTAATTAATAATGAAAACATTACGAACTTACGGAAATGATTTTCCGCAAAATATGATAAAATACGTTTTCGACTAAATCGGCCAACCGAGATCACTCGAGCGCTGCCCAGGTCAACCACAATAATATTTCGGCTGTCAGTTACCAATTCATTGTTTGGGCAACCGTTACCTGGTAAGCTCAAAACTCATCTAGTAACGCCATTTTTCGCAGTTTTCACTTATTTTCATTCTGAAATAATTTCTGGTAATTATCCTAACTCCCACTACATATCCAAATGACATATTTTCATCACAAAATTTTCAGAATTTCTAAGTCTAAAATAGTGAGCAAAATTATCATTTTTCATGCTTTAAATTCAATTTTCTCAAGACTAATCAAAGTAATCTTACACCAAATCAAAGTCACTACTAATGTAGAAATCTAGAATAATTCTAGGCATAACAAGAGTGGTCATTACACTCCAAAATGGCAACTAAGTTGTCCAACACTAAATTGAACACAAATTGCATTAATTTAGTTCAAAGTATATTTACAAATACTCAAAGCCACTCAATCTATTATCCAAATTAAAAAGCCTCAAATTTGAGAAATAAAAGAAATCCTAAAATAATTCTAAAAACTCAAGAACAATAAAAAATAATTTTTCTAAGCTTAAGAATAGTGAAGATTGCCTCAAAATATTCAAATTTCCTTAAGCTTGATTCTTAATTCAACACTCTCCCTTTGTCTCTCAAAGAACACTTTGAAGCTCCAAAAATGGATATCATTTTAGTCCATCACCCACCCTTGGAGAAAGAGAAAATACTTTTTTCTTATAATTCATGGAAGTGGTGTTAGTTCGGGGGGTATAATGGTGATTTGAAAAATAAATTTATTTATCAAATAAACGGTTGAATAATTAGCATGACACTTGACATTTTATTTAACCATATACTACATTTAATATATATTAAATAAAAAATTATTTCACACTGTTGGACAATTATGACCCATAACGTCACTATTTGTACAGATCATTGTGTTGTTGTACAAATTAACTATGTGACAAAGGAGATTGCACTCTTATCATTTGTGATTAGATCACCTTAGATATATAAATGATGAGAGGTCCTTATGATTTGTTCCTTGATTGAGAATGATATGAGACAGTATCAATCAATGAAGGATAAATCATTAAATATCCCTAGTCAGAGTATTATCGAGATTGGACATCGATAAATACGTAAAAGACTAGTATCGTACTTGTGCACGTTGTGAGGGAACAACGACATAGTTCTCATATATTTAAGTATTGGATACTTATGCAAGTGCGGTATGAGGTTGTGTTTCACCGATGGTACGGGAAACAGCTTCGCTCTGGATAGACCCACTCGGAATCCCATTGGTAGTCTGACTATGTGTCTATGGGAGTCCGACATCAGGGTATGTGTATTTGGTCTTAACCTGAGACTTGCACCGCTAATGCTTACGATAATCAATGTACTTTGGTTGAGGTCGTCTAGGGCTTTAACCGGTCCTGTGTACGCTGATACTAGGTATATTGAGAATCGTAGAGTATTGGGTGTGATGTCAAGACGGAAGTATCACTCCAGTCAAAGTGGAGATGATGTCACGTAGGATACGGTATTAGTACTCTTAAGTGCTGCGCGGCCATAGGGATATTATGACTAGGTCATGTATATCCGATTATAGAGACTAGTTACCAGACATCCGACATGTGCTTCGTACGGGGCAGACACAACTCCAGCCCCAGGCCTAGCACGTGACAGTCCGATACTGGATCGAAATACGCAATACTATGGTATACTACGCTTGATATAGATCACATATTCCTGTAAGGATATTTCTGGAGAATTGGGTAGGCATGGCGCTTTGCTAGAAGCCAACTTTGTCTTGTAAATAGGTAAAACGTAGTACTTGGTACGTACGTGTTCGGATAGTCCGACGACCCGATTTACTGCCAACATATCCGGGGATCTCTTGGGTCGCGTCCCAATGATACACCGATGAGTATGACTCGCACTTTAACTAATTTGGGATTAATTCGATGAGAGAGAAAATTAATCTATGATTAATTTCGGAGATATTTTATCTAGGATAAAATATCAATAAAAGAGAGATAACGATTAATTTGGAATTAATCGGTAAATTAATATATTTGATATATTAAACGAAATTGGATTTCGACGCGGAATTAAAATTGGATTTTAATTCGGGCGAACGAATTAATTTAGAATTAATTCGTTAGCGACGTGAATAGTGAGACATACGAAGGTGTTAGGGACACTAACCCATGAGCCGGGAATCGTTCGATGAAGATTCGAAGCTCAAAATGATGAATAAAAACTGAAACTGTGAGCAGTGGACTGCTGCACTTGGGCGCACCTTGGAGGATCCAAAATTGTTTTTGTTCATCTTCAATCGTCTCAACCGATCGATGTGAGTATTCCGCAACTCCTTTGATATGTATTTCACACTTTATCATGCTAACGAATTAATTCCAAATTAACTCGTTCGTCCGAATTAAAATCCGATTTTAATTCCATGTCGAAATCCAATTTCGTTTAATACATCGAATATATTATTTTATTGATTAATTCCAAATTAATCATTCTCTCTCTTTAAATAGTATTTTATCCCTGATAAAATATCTCCGTAATTATTCCCAGATTAATTTTCTCTCTCAAATTAATCCCAGATTAATAAAGTGCGAGCCATACGTCATCGATGAATCTTCGGGAAGCGACCCATGAGATCCCCGGATATGTTGGAAGTAAATCCGGTCGTCGGACTATCCGATCACGTACGTACCTAGTACTACATTTTTACCGATTTACAAGACAAGGTTGGCTTCTAGCAAAGCTTCATGCTTTTTCAATTCTCTAGAAATATTCTTAAAGGAATATAATAATCTATATCAGGCATAGTATACGTAGTATTGTGTATATCGATCCAGTATCGGATGTTCACGTGCAAGGCTTGGGGCTAGAATAGTGTCTGCCTCGTACGAAGCACATATCGGATGTCTGGTAACTAGTCTTTATAATCGGATAAACATGACATAGTTATATTATCCCGATGACTGCAGTACTTAAGATTACTAGTTTCGTATCCTACGTGATCATAATCTTCACTATAAATGAAGTGATACTTCCGTCTTGATCACACCCAATACACTACAATTCTCAATATACCCAGAAGAGGCATACACAGAACCTGTTAAAGCCTTGGACGACCAAAACCAAAGTATATTGATTGTCGCAAGTATTAGTGGTGCAAGTCTCAAGTTAAGACCAAATACACCTACCCTGATTCGGACATCCATAGACACATAGTTATACTACCATTGGAATTCCGAGGGGTCTATCCAGAACGAAGCTATTTTCCGTACCATCGGTAAAACCCAACCTCCTATTACACTTGCATCAGTATCCAATACCCAAATATATGAGAACTATGTTGTTATGCTCACAAAACGTGCACAAGTGTAATACTAGTCTATTACTCATTATCGATGTCCAATCTCGATAATACTACGACTATGGATATTTAATGATTAAACCTTCGTGGATTGATACTGTCTCATATCATCTCAATCCGGAACTAATCATAAGGACCTTCTATCATTTATATCTCTTGGTAATCCAATTACAAATGATAAAAGAGCAATTTCCTTTGTCACATAGGTAATTTGTACAACAACACCGTGTTCTGTACAAATAGTGATGCTATGGGTCATAATTGTCCAACAATCTCCCACTTGGCCTATAGCCAATCACTCAGGTGTCTTACACCTGAACTATGTACGGTTCGCTCAAACTTCTGCTGAGAAAAGACTTTCGTCAGCGGATTTGCAAGGTTATCATCTGATGCGATTTATTCGATCATCACATCTCCACGATGTATGATCCGAACAAATCAGATGAATAATTGAAGTATATATATGGATCGTTGATGAGATCATTAATTCTTTAGCTTGTGTTGTAGCCTAGCTCAGCTGCTAACAGAACTATTCCTAACCTGATTAGGATTATTATAGATCCAAAAGGCTTCTATTGCTGCCTCAACTGCAGCAATAACTAGCTTTTGTTGTTTATTTGGTAACAGTATCTTGCTTGGAAGATTTCCAGCTCTCTGTTCCGTTATTCAAACTTTATAGTACCTTTATTATGACTTGTAGTCGTTTTTATCGGTTAGGAAACTTGCAACGGTGAAACCAGTCACTTCAAGTTCTCCTTCTCCATAGTATAAGATAGCATCCTTAGTTCATCTAAGATACTTAAGGATGTTCTTAACATCAATCCAGTGACTATCACTTGGATTGGCCTGATTGTGACTCCATATGCTCAAAGCACATGAGACACCAGGTCACGTACATTTATCAATGTACGAGTTCTCGGAGAGTGTGAATAACTTTTTGATCTATCCCAATAGATCTTTAATCCTAGAATAAAGGTTGTCTCTCCCAAGAATTCTACGGAGAATCTTCATGAAAGTCAATCTTTCATCGATTGTATTATGGGAATATCATTTTCAAGAAATGACATATCATCATTATTTAGGACATTCACTGTCAGTGCGCTACCACTAACCTCCTTATTACACAAGAATTATTTATGTTTTGAATTAAATCATATACCATTATAATTACATCAAAACGATATCTTTCCAAGAACGCAATGCTTGCTTCAATCCATAAATGGATCGAATTAACTTGCAAACCTTGTTTGCTCGTTTTTGGTACGAAAAAACCGTCAGGATGTTATAAACATCCTCCAAAAAAGTTTCCTTTTAAGGAAAGCGATTTTGACGTTCAGCTACCATATTTCATAAATGAAACATGCAGCTTCAGCAAGCATTATCCAAATGGATTTACCATGGCAACAAGTAAAAGGTTTTGTCGTGATCGACACAATGTTGATAACGATACATTTTCGCTATAAGCCTAGCTTTGCACGTTGGTATGTTGTAATCCATGTATGTCTTCCTTGAAGACTTTTTAGTACCAAAAGGCACAATGCCTTCTGGTACATCAACAATGTCCAAACATGGTTGATTTACATGGAATCCATTTCGGATATTATGGCACTTTTCTACAAATAGGTTGTCGATACCTTGTATCACTTCCTCATACGTAGCCAGTTCATATTCCTCAATAAGATTGACATCTTTATGAGGTAAGATCAGAAACCAATACCTCCCAGGTTGTTTTCTGACTCTCTCCGACTTGTGCGCTTCTTGTGTATTTGAAGATTATTGGTACAGTTTCATCCTTGATGAACTGTTTGTGTTCCATTAAGGAATCGGTGCCAGGAACAGTATTACTTCGATTTTATCGAGTTTTACTTTCCTCCTACTTATCACTGCATATAGGTGTTCCTCTTAGGAAAACCGCATGGAGAGCGACAATTAAATTATTCTCTTGTGAGTTGTGAAAGTAATATACTTTGGTTTCCTTAGGACAACCTACAATTAGGCACTTATCCTATTTGGGTTTTAGTTTGGTATCATCCAAACTTATGCCCAGTATTCCCAATGTTCAGGAATGAGAAACCCGGTTTCTTTCCTGTTCATATCTAATGTGAATTCTGTCTAACAGATTTTCATGGAACCTTATTCAAAATAAGCTTTGCACTATTTAATGCTTATCCCTTGAAGGAAATTGGTAGCTCAGAGAGACTCATGATTAAACTTATCATGTCCAACAAAATTTGGTTTTTCTGTTCGGACACACCATCAGGATTGAGGTGTTCCGGGAAGAGTCCACAATGTAAAAATACTATACTCTTTCATTTAGTCAAGAAACTTATTGCTTAAGTATTTTCCACCACGACCTAACCATGACGATTTAATACTTTAGCCGATCTGTTTGTCTACCTCGTGTCGAAACTTTCTGCTAGTTTCTTATTTGTGTTTCTTAAAGAAACACATAACCATAACATGATACCACATCCGTAAAGGTTACAAAGTATTACAATCCACCTCTAGCCTAGCTAGATATGGGCCCACTAACGTCACTATGAACGAGGGCTAATAGATAGGTGGCTTTACACTTTTACCAAGTAAAAGGTATTTTAGGCACTTTGCCCAATAAACTAGATTCGTAGACATCATTTGAATAGAATCAAATCTGTCCTAGTATCCACTCTTCAAAAGTGTGGATATACGAGTTTTGTTTAATATGCCCCAGACAACACTGCCACAATTAAGTCTCAACTGATTAAATCAGTTTGAGCTATATGTTTGTCATGTTATATGTTTGAGATTTGTTTATATTCAAAATATAAACACTGTTATTCACATCTAATGTGTTTATCTCAATATCATCTTTATAAAATAAAACACTTTAGTGTTCTAGAATATAAAGGTACACTCGCATCGAGTTGTACTCGATATAGAGATAATGTTTCTAGTCAAACTAGTTACATTTTAACAGTTTCCTAATTTAAGTACACACCCGAAGGGTAGTTCCTAAACTTAGGTTTCTACGGTTAAAACAGCGACTGTCGTCCCGTTTCTGATTCGTAGATAAATCTTATCTGAAGTCAGTATCCTGCTAATAAGCAGATTCTTCCCATCAGTACATATTTATGTACCATACTTACTATCTAAAATCTAATTTTAATAATAGTAGTGAACACGTTTATGATAAACATACTTGAAGTCAGAGCCTTGCCCTTTCTTCTATTCCTTCATGTCTGCCTTGTCCACACGGCAGTCACGCTTCCAGTGACCCTATTTGCTACAGTTTAGGCAGACATATTAGGATATGTCCTTTGTCTTCCTAAAAGACTGTAATGATTTTGCCTTTGCCCCTTTTCACACCCCATAAGCCTTCGGCTAAGCCTTGGCCTTCCAGAATGTCGAAGTATGATGCGCCTTGCGCTTCTTGCCTTATTGTAAACTTTAGCTTTGACTCCTTGAGCATAGCCATTAACTCTCCAACAGTTTTCTATTGCAATTAATGCTTCTAAGATCTAAATATAGATGTATGAATATCCTTTAATTTTAACATCATGGTTTAAAGATCTAATCCTTAGTCATGATGACGAAATTAATGAGTCATTTTGGCAAGGATAACAGATTAAGCATTAAAGTTATCATTGTTGGACAATTATGACCCATAGCGTCACTATTTGTACAGATCACAGTGTTCTTGTACAAATTAACTATGTAATAAATGAGATTGCACTCTTATCATTTGTGATTAGATAACCTAGATGTATAAATGATGAGAGGTCCCTATGATTTGTTCCTGGATCGAGAATGATATGAGACAGTATCAGTCCACAAAGGATAAATCGTTAAATATCCCTAGTCAGAGTATTATCGAGATTGGACATCGATAAATACGTAAAAGACTAGCATTGCACTTGTGTGCGTTTGTGAGGATACATCGGCATAGTTCTCATATATTTGGGTATAGGATACTCATGCAAGTGTAATAGGAGGTTGTGTTTCACCGATGGTACGGGAAACAGCTTCGCTCTGGATTGACCCCGCGAAATCCCATTGGTAGTATGACTATATGTCTATGGGAGTCTACAATCAGGGTAGGTGTATTTGGTCTTAACCTGAGACTTGCACCGCTAATACTTACGACAATCGATATACTTTAGTTGAGGTCGTCTAGGGCTTTAACCGGTTCTGTGTACGCCAATTCTGGATATATTGAGAATCGTAGTGTTTTGGGTGTGATGTCAAGACGGAAGTATCACTCTAGTCATAGTGGAGATAACGGTCATGTAGGATACGGAACTCGTTCTCTTAAATGCTCGAGCTATCGGGATATTATGACTAGGTCATGTTTATATCCGATTACAGAGACTAGTTACCAGACATCTGATATGTGCTTCGTACGGGGCAGACACAATTCCAGCCCCAGGCCTAGCACATGATCATCCGATACTGGACAGAAATACGCAATACTGCGGTATACTACGCTTGATATAGATCATATATTCCTGTAAGGATATTTCCGGAGAATTGGGTAGGCATGGCGCTTTACTAGAAGCCAACCTTATCTCGTAAATCGGTATAAACGTAGTACGAGGTACTTACGTGTTCGGATAGTCCGACGACCGAATTTACTGCCAACATATCCGGAGATCTCATGGGTTGGTTCCCAAAGATTCACCGATGATGTATGATTCGCACTATAATTAATCTGGGATTAATTCGATGAGAGAGAAAATTAATCTGAGATTAATTACGGAGATATTTTATATGGGATAAAATATTAATTAAAGAGAGAGAACGATTAATTTGGCATTAATCGATAAAATAATATATTCGATATATTATACGAAATTGGATTTCGACGCGGAATTCAAATTGGATTTTAATTCGGGTGACCGAATTAATTAGAATTAATTCGTTAGCGACGTGAATAGTGATTTCGCTAGGCATAATGATTTAATTACGACGCGACGGAAAATTCGTTAATTTGGAATTAGCGAACCCGAGCCCGAGAGTGATTGCGAGCGCATTCGCATTTCGAATTCGAGCGCGGCACGTAAGTCACATCAAGCGTCAAATCGCTATTCGCATCAATTGTCAAATCACTTATCACTTTGAGTGATGTGATGTGACATGACATGTTGTCATTTTAATAAAGTGACTTGATGTGAATAGTAAAAAGTGATGGGAATAAAGTTGAAAGGACTTGTCTTTTGCTTTTTGACTTTTTGGAATAAAGAAAGTGTTTAATATATTATTTATTTGTTTTTGGAAAATAAATAAAAGATATATGTATTACATTTCTTTTCCCTCCTTTTAATTAATTTTCGTTCTTCTCTCTCCTTGGAAAGGCATTCACAGTTTTAGGCTTTTGGAGCCAAAATCAACTTCATCTCTCTTACGGTCTTAGACGATTTCTTCACTTTTTTTTTGGTTTGATCAATCAATATGGAGAAGAACAAGTGCTAGCACACTCTAGGGTTTATACTATGGTGATAGGGGAGTGTCTTCATGAGCATGGATTCTTGTTTGGAGCTTGAAGCTTGGAGCTTCAATGGCACTCATCCATGGCCGATTCTAGGGTTCACAAGGAGCATCAAAATCGACCAACCCACTCCATGAAGAAGCCATTGCCGAGCTTGTATAAGGAAGGAAATGGTTTTGTTCTTCCTAGCATCAACCAATCATTGTGAGTATATGTTTCCGCCATTATTCCTTGAAGTATTCATGCATTTTCTTGCTTGAATTTGTTGATCTTGGGACCTATTTTAGAAACCAACAATCATCGAATCTTCCAAAGATTATGCTCTACTATTTACTCAACTCCAGGCTTAGGCCCGAGTGTAGGCATTGCATTTTTTCATATCAGCCCGATGATGAGTCTCGTATGGAGACAACTACTTCTTTAGTCATGAAAGTCGCGGGAAACAGACGTTGGAAGGGTAAAGTTGGAAATTAGAATTTTTGTTGGATTTTATCTGAGTTGTTTAGCTTCGGCTGCTTGTTGGACTTCCGTTTCAAAGCTTACCTAAGGCCAAAAACCCAAACCAAACCCAAAATACCCAAGTCAAACCAAGTCAAACCAAGCCCATGCCCAAGGAGGGAGATTCACGCCCAAGGTGTTTTTATTTAGGTATATGCACATTAATCACATGTTTAAATCAAATAAAATCCTTACCTAAATAGAAGAAATCAAATCAAATCCCTAGCAAATCAAATCCAATCACAAATCCAAATTAGGATATCTATTCCTTATTAAGAAGATGTCACAATCAATAGAAATCCTACTCCTAGTCGTATAAGGGAAACCTCCTCTCCTTTGCCTATAAAAAGAGGCATTCACCCCCCATTCACAACCCTAGCTCACATACCTCTTTCACACGCCTAAAGCACTCCTTCAAGCCCTCTTGTTCACGCCCAAGCATCCCCCTGAAGCCTCCATTGCCGCACCTTCAAGCCAAAGCATCTCTCTTTGCCGCCTCTCCCCTTCATCCCTACACCCTTCACGCCCAAGCCTTAAACAAACCCCCCCTTTGGCCGCACCTTAGCCACCATTCACAGCCCCTAAACAAGCCTTAAAACAGCCCCAAACATTGCCCCAAAGTCGCACAAACCAACCCCCACACACAGCCCCCATTCAGCGCCCAAAATAGCCCAGAAAACACTCACTGCACTGCACTTTTACTGCCAAACAATCAGCCCCTGACCTGAACGTTTTTGCAGTGATTTTAGCCCTCAAAACAGTCCCCGAAACACCAAAAACTGCACTAAAAAACTGCACAAGATCCCCCTAAAAAATCACCAAAAAACCGCACCCTTTTAGCCTTCCAAATCACCCGAAACAGTCCACTAAATCACCAAAATAGTGACCTGAAACGCAGCAGCAAAACAGCAGCAAAACGGACTTAAAACAGCAGCCCGATCATCAAAACAGCAAGGAAAGACGTTGAGCAAACAAATCGGAAAAGTATCGGATCGTTCGCCCTTCCAACGGACGTGTAACCCCATTTCTTGAGACGATAAAAGAGGTTAGACCTGAGGCACCCTTTTACTTATCTTCTTTCGTTTTATTTATTTATTTTTGATATATAATTGCATGAGAGTCGTTTGAGGCATGATTTGATTGTTGGATGAGCGGGATATGTGTTCTCTTTTGTGGTATATCGGATGGAAACCCGGACGTAAATTCCATAGCCGATTCCGAATGGACGGTAGTATGGTCTGCACTCGGGTCACAATGCCACGTACCACTCAAGATGCATTTATCTCGTCTCATCCAAATTCATATTTGAGCATGTTATAGTCCCTAGGTTATTCGTTTATTATTTCAAGCATGTTTTAATTTAGTTTCGTTATTTAATTTTAAAGCATGATTATGTTCTTTTTTATGCATGATATTTAGTTTAGTTTATACTTATGTTTAAGTAATTGTTTGTTTACATTGGTTTGATGGCATAATATGTTCAATGCGTGATATTGTGTGTTTATTGTTTAAAGACTTACTTTCGAGCATGCAAACTTAGATTAGGAATTAGTTAGATGGAAGCATATTAGATCTAGGTGATCTTTGAACATGATCATTGAGTAGATGCGGTCGATTTATTGCATAAATTATATCATCACAATGACATAAGTAAGGGACCATTCCGAACCCAACGGTTTGAGGTCTTCCCTTGCGAGGGGTGAGTGCGGCCTTAAACCTTTGTCCCGGTTCACACCGGTGGCGACTCCATTATTCTCCGTTTAGTTCCCCGCGGACTATCCGTACTCTCAACTAGGCCGCGAGCCTAGAACAGCATGCGTCGCCCAAGTTCTGTTGTCTACACCGAGATGTCATTTTATCAAATAAAATAACTTCTCGGTTCTCAAGACTATCCTGAGGTATTATTCCCAATCTGAAAATTAAAACATTTAAATACATTTTCACCTAGGATTATGTTCTAAATGTTAATCTTTCAGTTTTTCTTGATTCTAATAGTCCAACTATTTAATCAACGATTTGTGTACTATTTAATATAATGATTACTATAGTCTAACTATATAATCAACTATAATTAAATTAGTTAAATTCAATTATATTGATTACTATAATCAAATTATAAAATCAACTATGAATTGAAATAGTTTGAATACAGTCCAACTGTTTAAATAAAACAACGTTTAAATATTAGTACAACTAATATATTAATTTATGACGAAAAATTTGAAATGAGCGAGTATGGCAAGTAACTAAATGAATATTGCAAATTTAATACTTGCCTCCCACTATTTTTAGCGAGCCTCCAACCCTCTGTTGAGTACTCGGGAAACCTTGTTTCCTAGTGGGCTAGGATCCCGTTAAATAACACACAATCTTGACTTTGGCCAACAAATTGTATGATAATTAACTAGGTATATCTCTAAGCTTAATTGGATCCCATCCAATTCCTAGATCCAGTAGGTGGACATCCAAGTCCGAAACATATTTCTTATATATGCCAATATATCCAATATATTCCCTAACCTTTTTCCTCTGAATCAACTAAGCGTTGGCTTTGGCACAATAAATTTAATGATCCCAATTAAGCGGAACCCATTGACTTTGGAAAGCTTCATAATCGATGTCGATGGATAAGAAATGATCTTGACTTTGGCCAACAAATCACAACTTGGACAAGACACCGATATGGAACAAAGCATTCATGATTCAAACACATCCGTGATAGAAAAAGGTCTTGACTTTGGCCAACAAACCAGTGCCAATCTTGTATCTTGAGTAAGAATCACTCAATGGAAGGAAAAACGCTTAATATGTGTTGAGGGTTTTTCACGTAATTGACAACCAATTAATTATCTTTATTAAGGTCTCATCATCATACACCCTTAAACATATATTCTAAAAACATAATAAGGCGCGTATAAATAAAATAATAATGATATACGAATGGATATATAACATATTGTTCCTAGAACAAATCTCTCACTTTCCTCTCTCCCGCTAGCACAAGTATTACTTCTACTACCCGATTACATAACACTTCTAAAGAAACATCATTTACATTGAGGGGAATAGGTGAGAAGAGAAATACACAGAGTCAAGAGGTAATAGGCTGAACACGCAGGTCCAATTTAATAAATTCTAAATTTATTACAATAATTTCCAAAATTACCCTCACCCATCTAATATCCATCCGATATACATTATTCATACATCGCATCCATGAATTCACACAATTATGTTCTCAATCAATCTAATCCAATTAATTAATCTGAAATTAATGACCATCCAATGTTCAAACAACGATTTGATTTTGCGCGAGTCAACTCGTTTTGTGAATAAGTACTCAAAGCACGAATTCTTGAATTATATTAAACTACAACATTAAATCCAATTTAACTTGTATTTAATAGTAATTCGTTATTTAATTCTAAATTAAATAATTAAACTTTATTAATGAACCTTTACGACTTAGATTCCAAATCTAATCGTTGCGGGTCTCAAAGCCCGATTAACATCCAATGTCGTTTAATTAAAGTCCAATGGGTTTTCAATTAAACACTTAAGGCATGGGCTTCGGCAACCAAAGTCCAAGTAAGGAATCACCATTTATGCCTAGAAATCAATTTTGGCCCATTAGGCCCAATTAAACTTTAAAGGCGCAATAGTTAGACTTTATGGATATGGTTTTGGGCCCAATTGGATCCAACCAATTAGCCTAAACCAAACTTGGCCCAACCAAGCCCATTAACCCCAATTACAACTTTTACAAGCACAATTCCAAAATAAGCCCAATTAATTTAATTTCAAAATTCCAAATTTCATAATTAAATTAACCTAAAGTGTATGCCATAATTAATTAACTAAATTAACATTTCCAAAACATCAATTTACATAATTAATCATGCTCATTATCATAAACACATGTTCAACACATTTGAATAAAAAATCAATCATTTTCCATGCTACATCATTCACGGCAATTATGGTTTTTCATGTCTGATTCCGAATTCAATCCAATTAAATCCTAAATCAACATTCCCCAAATGATTTCAACTCATCCAATGATCAAAATCAAAAATCACCATCACTTAGGGCAATACCATACATTCGGGCAAGCAAATGTTTAGGGGAAAATTTGATCCAATCCAATTTTCATCAAATTGATCATGCATAACACTATGTTATCATCATTCAAGCATATTTAAATAATCAATTTCACTCAAACATGCTCAAATCAATTTTACCCAATTTTACCCTAAATCAATTTCATGCTCAAAATGGCTCTGATACCATTGTTGGGTTTCTAGATTAGTCCTAAGGATCATTCAAGCAAGAAATCAAGTGTGAATACGAAAAAGAAGCATGGCAGAATCATTCTTACATTAATCAGCTTTTGGATGCGATGAAAACAAATCTTTTCCTCCAAGGTAGAAGCTCTCGGCCAAGGCTCCAATTTGTGCTCCATGTTTTGCAAATGGTGATTCCATGCTCACAAGTTGGTTTCCATATCACCATCAGATGACCCTTCATGTGCTAGCATTGGAAAAATTACCACAATCTTTCCTAGTTCTTCTTCTATATCTCGGCCAAGTAAGAAATGAGAAGAAAAATGGCTTCAAAAGCCGAATGGGAGAGAAGAGAATTTTGGCTCCAAAACCTTGTGTTTTATATATTGAGAGAGAGAGAAATTGTGTAATGTATATGGTTTTTAATTTTCCAGAAAACAAATACCAAAAACAATTACCAATTATCAAAAAAGGTACAAGACTTAAAGTTTTCAACCACCTCCATCAATCAATGAATAGTGACAAGGTGTCATTCACCAAAAGGTGACAAGACTTCTATCACATGAATGACTAATGATGTGACACGTGATGTGACTTATGAGCCCCATTCGATTCAAAATACGAGCGGCCCCGCAAACACTCCCTGACTCGGGTTCGCTAATTCTGAATTAACGAATTTTCCGTTGTGACGTAATTAAATCAAATTTAAATAAATAATTATGCCTAGTAAAATTACTATTCATGTAGCTAACGAATTAATTCCAAATTAACTCGTTCGTCCGAATTAAAATTCGATTTTAATTCCGCGTCGAAATCCAATTTCATTTAATATATCGAATATATTATTTTATCGATTAATTCCAAATTAATCGTTCTCTCTCTTTAAATAGTATTTTATCCCTGATAAAATATCTCCGTAATTAATCCCAGATTAATTTTCTCTCTCATCTAATTAATCCCAGATTAATAAAGTGCGAGTCATACGTCATCGGTGAATCTTCGGGAAGCGACCCATTAGATCCCCAGATATGTTGGCAGTAAATCTGGTCGTCGGACTATCCGATCACGTACGTACCTAGTACTACGTTTTTACCGATTTACAAGACAAGGTTGGCTTCTAGCAAAGCGCCATCCTTCCCAATTCTCCAGAAATATTCTTAAAGGAATATAATAATCTATATCAGGCGTAGTATACGTAGTATTGTGTATATCGATCAGGTATCGGATGTTCACGTGCAATGCCTAGGGCTGGAATAGTGTCTGCCCCGTACGAAGTATATATCGGATGTCTGGTAACTAGTCTCTATAATCGGATAAACATGACCTAATCATATTATCCCGATGACTGCAGTACTTAAGAGTACTAGTTCCGTATCCTACGTGATCATAATCTCCACTATAACTGAAGTGATACTTCAATCTTGACATCACACCCAATACACTACGATTCTCAATATACCCAGAATATGCGTACACAGAACCTGTTAAAGCCTTGGACGACCAAAACCAAAGTATATTGATTGTCGCAAGTATTAGCGGTGCAAGTCTCAAGTTAAGACCAAATACACCTACCATGATTCGGACTTCCATAGACACATAGTTATACTACCAATGGAATTCCGAGGGGTCTATCCAGAACGAAGCTATTTTCAGTACCATCGGTAAAACCCAACCTCCTATTACACTTGCATGAGCATCCAATACCCAAATATATGAGAACTATTCCGTTATGCTCCCACAACACGCACAAGTGTAATACTAGTCTATTCCGCATTATTGATGTCCAATGTCGATAATACTACGACTAGAGATATTTAATGATTAAACCTTCGTGAATTGATAATATCTCATATCATCTCAATTCAGAACTAATCATAAGGACCTTCTATCATTTATATCTCTTGGTAATCCAATTACAAATGATAAAAGAGAAATTTCCTTTGTCACATAGTTAATTTGTACAACAACACCGTGTTCTGTACAAATAGTGATGCTATGGGTCATAATTGTCCAACATAAATAACATTCTGAACTCACTTCTATACAGCTATGGATTTGCTAAATCGGAAACACGTGCAGGATATCTATGCCCTGTACATGAGACTGACAGAGATACAGCTACATATATATACGAGTCTCCGAAGACTCATGACTCGCTGGGATAAAACATCGAACCAAGTATCGATATACGACATATACTAGTTTCAACAGATTTTACTAACTGACCCATGTCAGTAAATCTTGACCAGGAACTTTATTTGAGAATATACAACTTATAATGACGCTTTCCAATGTCAATTACGACTTATAATGTAACTACGTACTATGTTGTAAATCCTCGGGTCTTTATCTAAATATTCATATGACTAAACCGAATATAGTTTTAATCTAATCAAATTAGATTGAATATTATATAAAAGGCAAGAGGTGATATCATAAATATCTAATATTAAAGAAAAATGTATTGTTCATATTCATGAACACGATATAAATACGATTCAGATTGGCGATCCAAATACCAACCTCAACAATTTATCCTTCTTGTTCTAGTGCCAATCCATAGAATCATATACATATTTTAGTGTATGTATCATATACGTAGGCCCTCAAGAGCTCACATAGCACTCAAGAGATGGGCATAAGCAAGTAGGTTCGCTATTACAATTTGAGTTTGTCTAACAATTTCAAATGTTTCATTTGGCCAATATCATTTATATTTTGTAAAATCTAAGTTCTAAATTAATATAACTCAGATGCGACATCAATATTATGCTATAGCTACTGAGTTGTCTAAGTATTTTAGAATCAAATCCATAATACTATGCAGATAACCGCAAGCACTCAAATACCAAAATTTTTAATCTACAATGTCACTATGTAACTTCATAAGTCAGTACTCTATTAATTCCAGTCGCATAGTGGAATCAATTGTGACACTCTCACTGTATCTTTTCTGACTTTAAATGACGTAAACCATCTAACGTCACAATTATACTCAAATCTAATTTGACCGTAATGGTTGCCGACTATAATCTCCATGAATAAGAAACATGTTCTTAATATCTCAAAGATATTATAAAATATGCTTCAAGTTTCATCTTATGGTCTACATTATATCCGAATAGCTCATAACAATTATGAATAAATTGATATCATTAATCATACATAATATAATATTCATTATGCCAACATCTTATGATGTATAATATTGACTAAATATTCTAATCAATTTCTCTTTCGACTAAGGAATCATCCCTTATGAAAGCTGAATATTATATATGAGAGACACACTAACTGTCCAACGATTACACTAACTGTCAGACAGATAGTCATGTTGTGTCTTTTATTAAAGCATATCTAATGCACGATTAATGAGAGTATCTCACAAGTATCTTAGTTTTATATCATATATAAAACTTTATATCAAATATAATAGAGGTTATTCCCATTACATTCACTGAGAAAAGAAAACTTAGGTAAACCTTTTACCTCATAAACATCTCAGTATTATCTTAAT
The DNA here is from genome assembly GCA_019454045.1 of Zanthoxylum bungeanum. Taxonomy (NCBI): domain Eukaryota; kingdom Viridiplantae; phylum Streptophyta; class Magnoliopsida; order Sapindales; family Rutaceae; genus Zanthoxylum; species Zanthoxylum bungeanum. The sequence continues at coordinate 26,887 of SKCR01030594.1, forward strand.
AATGATAATAACATTAGGATATATAACATTAAAAAGAAATTAGTACACTCACTAACCCTACGATCACATATATATTCTCTATATTTTGATAGAACCAGACAATTTGACTCATTTCAAAATCAGAGAACACACATTCCCTGAAATCTTATCTGAATCTATAATAGGCTCTATAAACCAATATACCAAACTGTGATCTCAGCAAAATACAAACTCTATGGCCATTCCAAAACGGAAGGCCATTTTGTATTCTTATCCAAAATGCACTGCTTAATATAAATATTAACCAATAAATCTGTAATTTTTCAATTAATGTGACTAGAGACAAGTTTCCTTATAATCTACATTAGATTGTTGAATATAACATTTCTCACTTTCATAAAATAAAGGTTAAACCTTTAATAAGCTCACTTTGCTTTTGCTGCGTAAATCATTTGCACATTTTATGAACAACTCAGAAAATAGCTCAATGAAGTTCAAAACTTAATTGTAGCAAGCTATGAATAATTTTAGATATATGGTTTTGTAATATTTTGAATATTTTTTCGGAACGATTCTAGAAGATTTCCTAATTGAAGTTTAGAATTCGGAGCGTGATGTTATTCGAAAATAAGACTTTATGTGTTGGAAAATAGGTTGGAATTTTTTTAAGTGAAGTTTCTCGTAGGAAAATGCGTGGTTCTGAAAACCGATAAAGTGATTTCTGATTTTATCGTTATACACATAAAAGTTTCTTGTTTCACCTATAAAGATAGCAAATGAACTCCGCTACAGCTGATTTTTAAACCATCGAACTCTATTTTCTGAGATGAATAACTTTTCAGTTGAACACTTTTTAAAATTTACATAATACGGGCTTCAAAAAATATGAATTCCCGTGAAAACCTCATGATAGGGGCCTAATTGTAATTTTCGGGGTCGGAATGTAATTTTCAAAAACTTTAATACCATTAAGTTTCTTAAATTGCGAAAAAGAAAAATCTTCGCAAAGACTCATACCCGACCCCCATCCCTAAATGGCATTTTGGAGTGCCTCTGTTGCACCGGACACCTGCCGACCATCACCGGTCAGTGTGATAGTCAAGATGGGTGCGCCGGCCACCCCGTTCGACGATATTCATCTCATACCTATTCTAAAATAGGTAATGAGTCTCATACAAGCATGTATGCATAAGCCAACCTTATATGTGTGTTGTTTGATTATGTGTTTTGTGCTGAATTGGTTGTTATATGTGCTTCATGGTTAATGGAACGATGATTGTATGTTTGTCTAAGTGTATGTATGTGTATGATAGAACTCGTAACATATACAGATAGTTAATGCTTATGTGAAGTGAATGAATGTTTTGAAAACTGATGTGAATATCGGATGTTTTAAAGCGTGTTTGATAAGTTATATTGGTACGAATGTATGTGTAAGAATTCTGAAAGTATGTTTACATGAATAAAAAGGAAATATGCTATGGTATGTGTAAATGCATATGAATCCCGAATGTAAAGCTATTATAAGGTTATCGTAATTAAAGTAAGTTAAAGAAAATTTGTTTTGGTATAGAAGATAGTTTGTAATCGAATATAATGAAGTTTATTGGATTTTCCGATTTGATGATATTTCAAATATGGATATTTTTGATAAAAGTATATATGTATGATTTCATGTTTCATGTGATTGAAGTGAATTTGATATTAAACGATATACTCTATGGTATTCGAGTTCTGTTTTACATTCTTAGGATGTTTTGGCTTTCAGATTGGCACATATATACATAAATAAATATGAGAATTTGCATATGTAATAGAAAAATGATTAGTTAAATATTGATAAAGCTGAATTTATAAGTTGGTAATGTTGAAAGTTTCTAATATGCTTGACTTTATGTTTTGTTGGTTGCATGAGCATGGTTATTTACTGGGTTTTTACAACTCACACCAAACCAGTTTGCTAGTTTTACCGGTTGGCTACCAGATGGGTCAACCACTTCAGTTTTGGAAGTCATGCTTGAGACATGGATCACCCAAGTGGCAGTCACCCTCGCAAGTTTCCTGGAGAAGTTTTAAAAGTTTAGGATATTTGATTTATTGTCTTGTTTATCATGTTGAGCACGCCGTTTGTATTAAGTAAATATTTTGATCGCTTATAATGTTTATGAGCATAGAACCCTTAAGTGTTGATATATGATATAGGCACGGAGCCCTTAGGTAATGATTTTGATATGTTGATGTGGACCTGAGGTCCGTTATAATATATGATGTTTATTTCAAGTTCGTTTTGATGCTGGATTAAGATCCAAGTTATTCGATTTTAGGATACATCATATCGTTTTTCATAAATTTAGAGGCTTATAGAGATGGGTCAATAATGTCTCATGCCGGTAGCATCCTGCCTCAAGTGGGATATTATAGTTGTGGTATCAGAGCAAAATTTTAGGTGTCGATGATTGCAACTACATGGTATCCGATCGTCTGAGTAAGTTTTCTGGTACGGATAGATCATATAGGTCTCATGTTTATAACTTGAATTTATTTATGGTATATGGTATGATGTGCTATGACTTTTATTGATATGAATGATTCAGATTGTCGGTTTATGTTTGTATGCTATGAAAATATATATATATATATATATATATGGGTATATGTATATTAAGTTAAAAACATGTCGTTTATATAGGAATATGAATACGTAGGTGATGTGAAATCATTATATTTTGAAGTACGAGTAATTATATGATATTGATTGATGAGCGGAAAATATATCAATATTTACCGCCCATTTAACTTAATATTTTGTGAGTTTCTCGAATTTTTTGAATTTTTTGATGTGTTTTTATTTATTTTACAGATAAAATAAAATCGTGACTCAATGGAATCAATCAGGAAGAAATATGGAATAAAGAAGGGCAAAAACTGGACTTGACATATGGATTTTGGAGGTTGAAATGTTGAAATCGCATTCTAACGGAGTACAATTTCAGAAATTTTAACTTTGTGCAATTTTCGTATTTTGGCCATAACTATTGACTTCGATATCAGATTGATGTGATTAAAGTTCCAGATAAAAGAAGACTCAAATATCTACAACTTTTATGTTTATAAGAGTTTCGAATTCGGAAGTTTTCAATATCGAAATTGATGAAAAATCTAAGTGTGTTATGTGTAATTATTAAATTCATTATCAAAAAAAAAAAAAGGAAAATGACAATTTACAATTGTCAAACTTCCAACAAACATGCATGTTTGGTGGATGATTTTGTGACATGTTTGTTGGCACGTTTGGTGGAGTGTTTGGTGGAAGCCTTTTATTTGCCTATAAATTGAAGCCATAACTTCATTTTCTATTTCATACTTTCCTTGAGGTTTCTATTAAGGAACTATATCTTGTGTGTTTATTTTATGTATTTAAATTATGTATTTTTATTTTTAATAATAATAGTTTGTATATTTTTACTTTCTTTTATGTTTTGTAATTAATTTCCCCTTGGGGAATGGTGAAACTTTTAATATGATAATCTAGGTTAATCTCACTTATATTATAATATATAAATTATAATTTAATAATATGGATAATATTGATACCGCCTATATAGATGGTTTTATTTATTTGACATATATTACACTGCCTATATAGTTGGTCTTTATGTGACAGATGATTACCGCCTATATGGCTAGTTTATAGACAAATAATAACATCGCCTTTATGGCTGGTTCAACCTAATTAATCAGGCAACACTGACAATTTATATATTATAATAAAGTGATATTTCTAGGTTTGAAATATTAAAGGTGGATCCCCCAACCCCAGTATTTTATTTTTAATCTAGGGAAGTGATGAAGCACAATATTCACGAGTTTCATCATTGATTTTCTAATATAATGTGTGATGTTTTGGCTTGTTTATTAAGTCTTGACCTTAATGCTTCTTGTTTCCTAAACACCAATAAGATTGATATGATAAACTTAAAATAAACTTGACGAAGGGATTTTTTGGTTTCAGCCTTAGATTCAATAGCTCACGATCTCAACTTAAGGATTTTCTTCCAGGATAAAAATATACATGTTGGGCGTGGGAGCCATGATTGAAACTTGAACTTAATGAATTTGGATTTTTCAAATTAACATAGACATATAGTTGATTGGGTAACTTTAGGTGTTCATTCGACTATCGATAGAGGCTTATGTATATCTTCGTATTCCAGGTTAACAACTGATATATTACACATGTATAGGAAAATCAAGTCATCATTAAAGTAATATTGGGCAGAATGGAAAACCTGGATATTTTGTGTCTATTATTTTCTTTTGTATTTTCTTTGTATTTTTATTAATTTATTAAGTTTAATCAAATCTAACTTCAACCAGCAAACAATCCCTTCCAACCTCAATTGGATACTAGTAAACATTTAGCGTCAATAATTAATAATCGTAGAAATTAAGTCCTCATGGGATTGAAATTTTTATATTACTTGAGTGATATGTGCGCTTGCATAACGTGTGTGATTTCACTGATCATTGATAGTCTGAATTGTAAAATAATATTTTGAACCATGTTTTGAAAACTTGGTATTTGATTTTTGGAACAAAAGTGTTTTGAAAAGAAAAAGGAAATGAAGGAAGAAAAAAGATAGAAAGTTTTTAGATATTTCATTTTTGACCATAAGTGATAAAGAAAATATTTCCGCCTCGATGCTTGATTAACGTTCATGCTTTTAAATTTATCAATATATTTCCATCGAGGTGTTTGATAATATATTTCCGTCTCAGTGCTCGAAAATGATTTTGACATTTTTAAACTATAAAATTTGTTTCCGTTGAGACACTTGAAATTTTATTTCCATCACAGTGCTTGATGATTTTATATTTTTGATCCTCTGTGGCGCTTGTGTATGTTTCATTCCGACATGGCCGGGGTGTTTGTTATGCGGTCCAGACCATCAGAAAATGACTAGCCCACTACCATGTCGACATGGTCCGTACACTGTCTGGTCTATGTGAGCGACTGAATAGTGGGTAATCGATATGTATTTTTAAAACTGTGCATCAAAGATTTATTTTTCATTTACACATATTTATGTTTTTTGGGGAGGGGATGATTTCGAAAGAATTACATTTGAGTTTAATGTATTTCGACAGTGTTCATGATATGTTTTTGTCACGACACTTGTATATGATTTTTACAATTTTATAATTTTATATGACATGTTTCCGCTGTGATGCTTGTATAAGGTTTGCCCAACTGCAATGGGCCGACCCGACCCTCTGTCGACAGAGGATTATTTCGTTCATTGTTTGATTTATGTGTGCGATTCGGGAATTGGGAGCTTGTTTATGTTTCGTCCAATGAGTTATGTTGGATGCTCGATATGGATTTACGATGATGGATTTTGAAATCAATTTTTATTTACAGTAAAAGAATTTTTCAAATGTATTTTCTAAAATATTTTTGAAAGAAATCGTTTTACATTTTCTATTTTAAATAATGATAGAGATTGACAGATTTCAGACTAGCAACATTATAAGAACACTATGATTATGGGCCACTTGTGGCTGTGACAATAGATGTATTGGTGGATATAAAAGTTTATATTCGTTATAAGAATATTTAAGTTTGTGGTTAGTCATAGATATTTTGATTATTGTGATGGTTACGTAAGTTATGTAGTCAGCCATAAAAAATTGTATGTGCGATGGGATATATACGTAGGTAAACTTTGATGTTGATATCATTTACATCTATGATATGGAATAACATGATGCGAAATAAATACATCCCATTTTTTATTGTGGACGAAATAGATAGTATAAAATTCGCTTTAAGTTTCCGTTTTGATATTGGATTGGATTGCATGTGAAGAACATGTGCTATGTTCCTTGCTTCGGATGATGTATGTGATTAGAATCCATGTTAGACTTTATATTTCTACTGATAGAGAAGTTTGGAGCAGTTTGAGTGTATTCCTATAAATGTAATGAATTAAGGTGATAAGTTTGATGTAATTTTGGTGTGAAATGATTGATTTGATTTATTTTACATTGAAATATCATGATTTGCATTGGCATATGAAGTATGTAACTTTTGATAAGGTTTAAAGCGAGATAACTTGCGGATGCGGATAAGATGGAAATTACGTGCATTTGATTTTGAAAGACTGGACATAAGGATGGAGAAATTCCGAGGACAAATTTTTATAAGGAGATAGAATGTAATATTCCGAATACTTTTTTGGAACGCTTCTGGAAGATTTCCGAATTGAAGTTTAGAATTCAGCGCACAATGTTATTCGAAAATCGACAGAGGATTATTTCGTTCATTGTTTGATTTATGTGTGCGATTCGGGAATTGGGAGCTTGTTTATGTTTCGTCCAATGAGTTATGTTGGATGCTCGATATGGATTTACGATGATGGATTTTGAAATCAATTTTTATTTACAGTAAAAGAATTTTTCAAATGTATTTTCTAAAATATTTTTGAAAGAAATCGTTTTACATTTTCTATTTTAAATATGATAGAGATTGACAGATTTCAGACTAGCAACATTATAAGAACACTATGATTATGGGCCACTTGTGGCTGTGACAATAGATGTATTGGTGGATATAAAAGTTTATATTCGTTATAAGAATATTTAAGTTTGTGGTTAGTCATAGATATTTTGATTATTGTGATGGTTACGTAAGTTATGTAGTCAGCCATAAAAAATTGTATGTGCGATGGGATATATACGTAGGTAAACTTTGATGTTGATATCATTTACATCTATGATATGGAATAACATGATGCGAAATAAATACATCCCATTTTTTATTGTGGACGAAATAGATAGTATAAAATTCGCTTTAAGTTTCCGTTTTGATATTGGATTGGATTGCATGTGAAGAACATGTGCTATGTTCCTTGCTTCGGATGATGTATGTGATTAGAATCCATGTTAGACTTTATATTTCTACTGATAGAGAAGTTTGGAGCAGTTTGAGTGTATTCCTATAAATGTATATGAATTAAGGTGATAAGTTTGATGTAATTTTGGTGTGAAATGATTGATTTGATTTATTTTACATTGAAATATCATGATTTGCATTGGCATATGAAGTATGTAACTTTTGATAAGGTTTAAAGCAAGATAACTTGCGGATGCGGATAAGATGGAAATTACGTGCATTTGATTTTGAAAGACTGGACATAAGGATGGAGAAATTCCGAGGACAAATTTTTATAAGGAGATAGAATGTAAAATTCCGAATACTTTTTTGGAACGCTTCTGGAAGATTTCCGAATTGAAGTTTAGAATTCAGCGCACAATGTTATTCGAAAATAAGACTTTATGTGTCAGAAAATAGGTTGGAATATTTTTAAGTGAAGTTTCTCATATTGAAAAACTAGTGACTCTGAGAACTAGTTACGAGATTTCTGATTTTATCCTTATACACATAAAAATTTCTTGTTTCGACTATAAAGAAAAAAAATGGAACTATGTTTGAGTTGATTCTTGAACCATCGGACTCGAGTTGCCGAGATAAACAACGTTCGTGTTGAACACCTTTTGAAATTTGCATCATAAGGGTTTCAAAAATATGAATTGCCATGAAAGCCACATGATAGGGGCCTGATTGTAATTTTTTGGGTCATAAGTAATTTTTCAGAACTTTCTTATAAATACCCTTAAGTTTCTTAAATTGTGAAAAAGGAAAAACTTCTCAAAGACTCACACCTGACCTCTCATCCTTAAAAGGCATTTTGGAGTGCCTTATCGAGTCATTGGCCTGTCGGTCATCGCCGGCCGGTGCGACTGTCCAGAGGGGTGCGCTGGCCACCCCTCTATCTTTTGGTGGCCGGCAGTGGCCCATATCGTCGGAGAATAACTAGAAATATTGGATATGTGCGTGAGTTTAGGTTTCTTAATCTTGACTCATTGCTTCATTTCACTTCTTAAGCCACCCGCCAAATCGAAGCTCTCAAAGAGAGCTACAAGATGGAAATGGCTGTTTTTTCCGATCCATCCTCGGTTATAAGTGAAATGAGGGAGGGAGATTCATATGAATAGTGACCCACAGTGAACAGTAGCTCCGATCAGAATTCTGTCATTCCAGTACATTTGTGGGAACGTTTGGAGTCCGTATATGCCCTCTAAATCTCGATAAGACCTCACAGTAAAAAATCACAAATTTCAAGTTTATAGTTAAATGATTGGATGTATCTAGTAGCTTTGTAGCATATAGTACTGGAATAAATTAAATTGTTTAAGTATTAGTACATTGAATATGAGTATTCGGTAGAATCCGAGTGAAAACAGAACGAGTTTGATCGATCTTATAGAATATGTAAGTTTCCATTTAAATATATATATTTAATTTTAACGATAATTATCATTATATATGATATTACGAATATGTTTGGATAAATCCGGGAATGTTCGGAGGGTTTGGACCCTTCCATAGCGTTTTTCGAAACTTTTTCGGAAGATTTTCTAAAAACACTTAAATCGAGAATTCAAGTTAATTAACCACTTGGGTTAGTTTATAATGATATTTTAAGATTACTGAAACTAAGATCATTGAAATCAGACTTTATTTGGTTGTTTCAGAAAGATCTGGAATTTTATCATAGTTAAGTCAGCAATCTTGTAAAGTTGCTATTCCGACGACATTTCGCCATTTATTTTGGCAGATTTGATTATGACTTGGAGTGCTCGCAAAGCCAGATAAGTAACTAATTTGATGAGTGCTTGAATAATTTATTGGTGTTTTAAAAATATATTATTGAAGTGTTTAATTAATACGAGAACAGATAAGAGATATTCTTGAAAACATAGTTTGAGATTATACATGGTAAGGATAAACGACCACCACATGCATGAAACTTTGTTACTGATATGATATGAAATAAGGTATGAAATGAGCTCAACGTTTGTGTGGATGTATCGATGCATGAAAATGTAAGAATCGGTAATGAAATTTATACGTTATGTAAATGTATGAGTATGTTAAAGTATATGTATAAGCACGTATTAGTATATGAACATGTATACATCTATGCTAATGATGTTAAGATATGTATAGGTTGGGTATATGGAATCGGTAAATGGAACAAATCATGTTTTCTAAATTGGTATAAGCTAAGCTCTTTAAATAGGTAAAGTACGTGTGCGAATGTATATGTTTCTGATAAGAATTGGAGAGATAGAGTGTATTTGATTGAAAAGTACAAGACAGTAAGATAGTTAAAGGCTACGGTATTGGAATTCAAAATCATAAGTATGTTCATATGTTTGATGTATATACGTATGTATACCAAATGATAAACAATGTTTGAAATGTATGTGTTATTTATGTGAGATTGTGTCACGTGATATGTGTGCACATGTGTATGTTAATTAGTTGATAATCTCGTGTTGTAGTAGTCAGGCTGGTTAGGAATCTGTTCGAACAACATTCATCTCATACATATTCTAAAATAGGTAATGAGTCTCGTATGAGCATTTTATGCATAAGCCAGCCTTATATGTGTTTTGTTTGATTATGTGCTTTGTGATGAATTGGTTGTTATGTGTGCTTCGTGGTTGGTTGAATGATAATTATATGTATGTGAGAGTGTATGTACGTGTATGATAGAACTCGTAACATATACATATAGTGTATGCTTATGTGAAGTGAATGAATGTTTTGAAAACTGATGTGAATATCATATGTTTTAAAGCGTGTTTGATAAGTTGTATTGGTACAAATATATGTGTAAGAATTCTGAAAGTATATTTGCATGAATTTAAGAGCAAGGTGTTATGGTATGTGTAAATGCATATAAATACCGAATGTGAAGATATTGTAAGGTTATTGTAATTAAAGTAAGTTAAAGAAAGTTTATTTTGGTATAAAAGATATTTTGTAATCAAATAGAATGAAGTTTATTGGATTTGCCGATTTGATGATATTTCAAAGATGGATATTTGGGATGAAAGTATATATGTATGAATTCATGTTTCATGTGATTTAAGTGAATTTGATATTAATCGATATACTTTATGGTATTCAAGTTTTGCTTTGCACGCTTAGTATGTTTTGGTTTTTAGATTGGCACATATATACGTAAAAGATTATTTAAATGTTGATAAAGCTGAATTTGTATATGTAATAGATAAACGATTAGTTAAATGTTGATAAAGCTGAATTTGTAACTTGGTAATGTTGAAAGTTTCTAGTATGCTTGTTTTTATGTTTTGTTGGTAGCATGAGCATGGTTTTTACTGAGTTTTTAAAACTTACACCAAATCAGTTTTGCTAGTTATACGGGTTGGCTACCAGATGGGTCAGCCACTTCAGCTTTGGAATTCATGCTCGAGACATGGATCACCCAAGAGGCAGTCACCCTCACAAGTGTCATGTGAGAAGTTTTAGAAGTTTGGGATATTTGATTAATTATTTTATTTGTTATGCTGGGAATGTCTTTTGTATTAAGTAAATGTTTGATTTCTTATGATGTTGTGAGCACAGAGCCCTTGAGTATTAATATATGATATGGGCACGATACCCTTAGGTAATGATTTTGATGTGTTGGTATGGTCCTGAGGTCTGTTATAATATATGATGTTTATTTCAGGTTGGTTTGATGCTGGATTGAGATCTAGGTTGTCCGATTTTAGGATACATCATGCCGAATTTTCGTAAATTTAGACGCTTATGGAGATGGGTCAATCCTGTCTCCTATCGGTAGTATCCTGCCTCTGGCGAGGTATTTGTAATCCAGCCTAGGCCAGGATGTTACCGGCAGTAGACAGGAAAACCCATCTCCATAAGCCTCTAAATTTGACGAAATTTCGGCACGATGTATACAGAATATCATGCAATCTGGCCTATAGCCAGCATCCAAATACAACACAATCAACAAATCTCGACCTCATGTAGGCATCTCAACATCAAGGCATCAGGCCTGAACTCAATAAACAAAACGAAAATATTTGGCCTCCGGCCAGAACCCAAAATAAAACTAAGCTATTACATGACTTATGCATATAAAATACGAATGCAAATACATAGACAAGGGCCGTGAGAACCCATAACTAGACCCAGGACTCTCTTGACTGTAATTGGGGCGATCCGCCGTCTTCAAAGTCTTCACCGAACATCTGCTGGTTCTATATGACAGCTACTGACCTACAAAACTACAAACTATTGTGGTGTGAGTCATAAGACTCAGTAAGTAATCATGCAAACATTAACAAATCTAATTTAACTCTATAACTTATATCCATTTTATTTCATGTTACTAGTTACTAGTCTTATCACCTGAACACACACCTACGTACTTTATCTTCTATTATTACGTCCTTATTAATCCTTCATATTAAGTACATCAAGTTCTACTTTACTAACTAACAGGTTAAGATCCATTTCACTTCTACTGTGCTACTCTGATTCTTCTTTTTACCTTTCTGTATACTCTGAGCTAGTTTAGATTTGACAATTATAATAGCTTTCTTTCTTTTCTAACATGAAATATCATCAAATCGGTTGTACTAAGATATTACCTCTCTGTCAGATATTTAATTTACTATCACTGATCACATAAACATACACATATAATTATATCAACATGTTCTAGTATTCTTACCATATGTTTTTCTGAGTAAGCATACAATTCATATAATCATCATTGATACTTAAATAAGATTATGCTACCATGCATTTGTACCCTACAAAATGTTACTTCAATATGGACATACTACCCGTAAAGTCATCGATATATGCATACTAATGCAGGTATGTCATTATGCATTTATGCCAACTATATGCTTTAAAATAATAACCGAAATGTATGACCTCTAACGTGTAATTTTATTCAGACAATACTTCCTGAAAACCTTTTTTCTGGAAAACTGTTTCATAAAATATGTTTCTGAAATCTCTTTTCTAAAAGTTTCTCAGAAAACTGCTGTTTCTGAAAACTTCCTTTTTTAAAGGCCCTTTCTGAAAGCTGTAACTGAAAACTAGAATCTGAAACTGTTCTAAATTCTGTTTTCTGAAAACTGTTTACTAACATCTGGCTTTCTGAAATCTAGGCACTGAAAATATCAAAACTGTGTACTGAAAATCTGAAAACTACTTAAAATCTGAAAGCTTTTCTGAAATCCGTATCTCTGACTGAAACCTAGACGTATGAGGGGCGCTATATACCGATGTCCCTCATACGCCTAACTGGAGCCAGTAATGCAAATCCATGACTTTGAAGCGATACGTCTCGTCGTCCCCCAAAGCATGCCAGTACTATCTCAAAACTGATGGTCTCAAAACTGGCCGTCCCCTAAAGCATGCCAGTACGTATCGCCTTAAAGTCATAGATTTGCATTACTGGCTCCAGTTAGGCGTATGGGGGACAGCAGTATATAGCGCCCGCATACGTCCAGGTTTTCAGTCAGAGATACAAATTTCAGAAAAGCTTTCAGATTTCAGATTTCAGATTTCAGATTTTAAGCAGTTTTCAGATTTTCAGTACACAGTTTCCAGATTTTCAGTGCCTAGATTTCAGAAAGTCAGATGTTAGTAAACAGTTTTCAGAAAACTGAGTTTAGAAACAGTTTTAGATTCTATTTTCAGTTACAGCTTTCAGAAAATGCCTTTAGAAAAGGAAGGTTTCAGAAACAGCAGTTTTATGAGAGATTCAGAATTTTTAAGTAGAAACCGGTTTGTAAGTAAAGTTTTTAGCAAAAAAGTTTTCAGAAAAAAACTTTCAGAAAAGAGATTTCAGAACAGTTTTTATGAAACAGTTTTCCAAAAAAAAAATAAGGGTTTTCAGGAAGTATTGTCTGAATAAAATTACACGTTAGAGGTCATACATTTCAGTTATCATTTTAAAGCATATAGTTGGCATAAATGCATAATGACATACCTGCATTAGTATGCATATATGGATGACTTTACGGGTAGCATGTCCATATTGAAGTAACATTTTGTAGAGTACAAATGCATGGTAGCATAATCTTATTTAAGTATCAATGATGATTATATGAATTGTATGCTTACTCAGAAAAACATATGGTAAGAATACTAGAACATGTTGATATGATTATATGTGTATGTTTATGTGATCAGTGATAGTAAATTAAATATCTGACAGAGGTAATATCTTAGTACAACCGATTTGATGATATTTCAAGTTAGAAAAGAAAGAAAGCTATTATAATTGTCAAATCTATACTAACTCAGAGAATACGGAAAGGTAAAGAGAAGAATCAGAGTAGCACAGTAGAAGTGAAATGGATCTTAACCTGTTAGTTAGTAAAGTAGAACTTGATGTAGTTAATATGAAGGATTAATAAGGACGTAATTAATAGAAGATAAAGTACTTAGGTGTGTGTTCAGGTGATAAGACTAGTAACTAGTAACATGAAATAAAATGGATATAAGTTATAGAGTTAAATTAGATTTGTTAATGTTTGCATGATTACTTACTGAGTCTTATGACTCACACCACAACAGTTTGTAGTTTTACAGGTCAGTAGCTGTCATATAGAACCAGCAGATGTTCGGTGAAGACTTTGAAGACGACGGATCACCCCAATTACAGTCAAGAGAGTCCTGGGTCGAGTTATGGGTTCTCATGGCCCTTGTCTATGTATTTGCATTCGTATTTTATATGCATAAGTCATGTAATAGCTTAGTTTTATTTTGGGTTCTGGCCGGAGGCCAAGTATTTGTATTTTGTTTATTGAGTTCAGGCATGAGGCCTTGATGTTGAGATGCCGACCTGAGGTCGAGATTTATTGATTGTGTTGTATTTGGATGCTGGCTATAGGCCAGGTTGCATGATGTTCTGCATACATCATGCCGAAATTTCGTCAGATTTAGAGGCTTATGTAGATGGGTTTTCATGTCTCCTACCGGTTACATCCTGGCCTAGGCAGGATGTTACAATATTACAGGTTTAATATTAACCTCCGAATTCGATATTTAATATCGTTCCCACTATAAGTTATAGGATAATTTTCTTCAAAAAGAAAACAGCAAACATTTAAGTATCGAGTACTTCGCAAATAATTTTGACATCTTATTAGACTTATATGGAAGATATCTAAGGACATTTTCATCTTTATTAATTTTGTGGTTCCATTTTACAATTCATCATTCTCATATTTGACTTCAATAAGTCAACTCTTTTCTATAATAGTCAACAACCGATGTTACACACCAAATAATAAAACCATTTTTATTACTTGATATCAAAAAAATATTCTATCAAATAGAATATAAGATTCTATTAAATGGAACAAATGATAACTTTTACTCGTACCTACAAGGCGTTGATTATATAACCGTTATATAAAAGAAATATACAAATCTCAAACTTTTCAAGATTCGAATTTTCAACTTATACATATCATATACATAACTATGGACACTAATGAACTATTATCAAGAGGATGATGAGTGCTACTAAAGCATATCTGAAATAGTATCGAAATTAATTTGGCAATACTCAATATAAAAAATCAAATTATATAAGATTCGATTCCTCCCACTCATAAATTTCATTATGATGGAATGGTAAAAGAATGATATTGAGTAAGAGTCTTATTCATTGAATAATCTTAGAACTAATTTCCATAAATCATATGTTTGATCATATTAAACATCCCTGAATAATTTAAAGACTCTCGCGATGATTTTAAATATATAGTTCAAACTTCAGAACGAAATTCTTTGAAATAGTCAAAATATTCGATCCATGTTTCATTAGAACAGATTGAAAGTTCTCGAACCTTTCAAGACGTTCAATATGTATTCTTTCATAAACACATAACTAAGTCATGACAACCCATTAATTAAGTTACGAAGTAAAGAAACTGCTTAAGGTAATTTATAATTCATTAAACTACATACATCAAATATATTAGTTTAATAACTTTGTGGTCCAATGACGGTAATTCGTTAAATGAGATTTTAATCACATTCTCTAAATACAATATTCATGAAATGGATAAAGATATGTGGTGTGATCTTGTATCAGATCATCATTTACCATGGGGAATAAGTATCAATGCTTAAGTGATAAAACTTCATAAGCTAATGTTCTAAATTATTTACATTACCAAAAAATATTTCTTAATGTTTATCTTTACGTCAATGACACTACTATTCGTATTAAAAAATGTAATATTTTTTTTATATAAAATAAGTAATTATCCAACAGTCACAAGTTCTAACATAAAATATCAAAATAGTCATTAAATAATACTTTAAACAACTAGGCAGGAGATCCAGTATCCAATACATATAGCTATCATGTTGTGAGAATCGATATTCTCTGTTATACGCATATCATTTATTTAGCTTTCTAATTTGCCTTCAACTATTCAAAACCAAACAGTTTCGGACACATGACCTCCATTGGTCATCAAAGCCAAGAACGTCATTGACTAATAAAAAATATCTAATGAGTTTTCTTAAAGCCAGTCAATAATCTCGAGAGATAAACCAATTCATGTCAATCCTTACTGCATAAGAAACTAATCTCTCTAAAAATAATATCCTAAACTAGTATGCTCTAGAACCTATTCTAGAAATCTATTATCATAGATGAAGTTAGAAAACATATATGAATATGCATGCAGTGGATTAGAAGTTAAAATCTATCTACACGATAGAATATGGAAAAAAAATAGCATATAATTTTCATAATATTACACATTTTCTTAGTTATGGATTTTTAACCCTAGCAGTGTCTTTCACCATTTAACATAATACTGCAATCCCCAACGAAGTGGACCTCGTGAATATATTTTGACTCACAGTTTTGGAACGTTCTCACCTACATATATTCACAGGTAGACAACTAAATGTCAATTACACTAACTGTGACTCCTGCTTTTAGTCCTGACCATTTCTCATTGTGACAGCTTTGGCATGTTCACATGAGGCGTATCAAGGCTATACTTGTCAATAACAAACTCAAGCTACCGATGTAGTCCCGAAAGCTTTGACACGTTCATGATTTTCACTTTTACTTGAATTTATTTCTTATCATATAAGTTCTATCAGCGCAAATAAACTATACCATCAAATATAACTACATAACTTTGGCATGATACGACTGCATCATCAAGAAATCATTCGCATCCATACTGATAAGGCAGACCAAGAATAAGTATTCATAATACTAGTTACTATAAAGCCTCATTTAACGGGGATATTCCTAAAGTGGGTTACTATACATTGAATATATATTAATCTAGATAAATTTCTAAATTATTTAATTATAACCGTGAAAACCATAACTTAACTTAATCATTAAATCTATGTTATGTTTCTTATTAGCGTATATCGAAAAATCAAGAAACATCTAAATTACAAGCATGTACAAATATCAAAATTAGATTATATATCATATATCAAGCATGAAATATGTGATGGATGTATGATCGGATCTGCTCTAATACTATTGGATAGAGTTATTCGCTACGGAAGTGCGGTTCAGGTAAAATAATAAATTTAGAACTTTTAAACTTACTGAATAAATTATTCGATATCATGTATCTATAATTTATTCATATTTCACCTAACCATATTATTCGATATCAAATAACTGCTTAATTATTAATGAAAATATTACGAAACTTTTGCGGAAATGATTTCTTGTAAAATAGTATAGAACACATTTTCGACTAAACCGACCAACCGAGACCACACGAAGCCTGTAAAAGTCAGCCCCGATCGTATTTCGCTAGTTCATTACCCAATAAGCTCAAAACTCACCCAGTAATTCTTATTTTTCACTCCGAAATAATTTTCGGGAATTATCCTAACTCCCAATACACATCCAACATATCTAAATGACTTATTTTTCATCAAAAAATTTCTACAATTTCCATGTGTAAAACAGTGAATAAAATTATCAATTTTTCGGAACAGTACCGGAAGGTTTCCGAATTAAAGTTAAGGATTTAGAATGGGATGATAATAAAAAATTAGACTCTATATGTTAGAAAATAGGTGGGAATATTTTTAAGTGAAGATTTATCGTGTTGGAAAATGCGTGGCTTTGAGAACCGGTTATGCGATTTCTGATTTTATCGTTATACACATAAATATTTGTTGTTTTGGCTATAAAAGATGCAAACGAACTCCGATTGAGCTTATTATTGAACCATCAAACTTTTTTTCGCGACGAATAACTTTCGTGTTGAACAACTTTCGCAATTTACATCAGAATGGCTTAAAAAATATAAAATTTCTAGAAAGTTCCATGACAGGGGCCTTAATGAAATTTTCGGGGGTCATATTGTAATTTTCAGAAACTCGTCTATATATACCCCCATAGTTTCTAAAAATTGAAGAAAATGCATAAGGAATCTAATCTCCCTCATGAACCCCCCATCCCTCTTTTTTGGCTTTATGGAGAACACATGTCACGCCAGCGGCTTACCAACCATAGCTGGTTAGCGCGACTGTCTAGAAAGGAGCGTCCGCCCACCGCGCATCTGATGTTGGCCAGCGGCGACACAAATACGCCGGTGAACAACCAAAAAGATGAAAAAAATACATGGCAATGGGTTGTCCGATCCCGGCTCTCTCTACATTTCATGGCTCGAGCCACCCACCAAATCGAAGCTCTCAGCGAGTACTACAAGTTAGCGGTGACGGATTTTTCTTTTTTTACACAGTTGCACGTGAAATAAGTAAAGAAGGTTCGGTGAACAGTAACCTATCGGTGAACGGTAGCTCTGATCGAAATTCCATTGACTCCAGCGCCTTCGTAGGATCGTTTGGAGTCCGTATACGGCATCAAAATCTCGGTAAGAGCTCCCAGTATAAATTCGTAAATTTCAAGTTTGTTGTTAAATGTTCGGATGTATCTAGTAGCTTCTTAGCGTAGCGTATTGATATAAATTGAATTGATTGAGTAGTAGTACATTGAATATGAGTATTTGGTAGAATGCGAGTGAAAACGGAACGAATTAGATATATCTGATAAATCATGCCAGTTTTTGGTAAAAGTGGATTTTTCATATATTAATATATTTTTTATGATAATGATGGATATGAGTCATATGTGATGATAAGATAGCGTTTAGATAAATCTGGGTAGGTTCGGGATCCTTCCGTAGTATTTTCGGAAACTTTTTCGGAAGATTTTCAAAAAGCATAAATTGAGAATTTAGGTAAACTAATGGCTCGGGATAGTTTGAAATGGTGTTTTAAGAATATTTAAAATAAAAGTGTTGAAATCGTACTTAATATGGTTATCCGGAAAAGATCCGGAAAATTTTATCGTAGTTTAGTTGAGAACTTCGTAAGACGTGTTTTTGATGATATTTCGCCATTTGTTTTGACAGATGTGACTAGAACCTGGAGTGCTCGTGAAGTCAAGTAAGTAACCCATGCGATGAATACTTGAAATTTGATTTATATTTATATATATATAAATGATTGAAGTGTTTTGGTTAAGACGGAAATAGATTAGAGACTATATTGAAAGAAGTACGAAACTATGTATGGTTAAGTAATCGACCATCACATGTATGGGTTTTCGTTATTGCTATTATATGAAGTGAGTAATTGATGACCATAATGTTAGTATGTACATATTGATGTGCCTTGAAGTAAAATGTTCAAGGATAATGTTATGATATGTATTTTGAAAGGATTGACGAGTTAAATGACTACATTTATGTATTAATGCAAGTAACTACATGGACTCGTAATGCTATGTGTATGCATGTATTGATGCAATGGTATAAACCTGAATCGATATGAGCGTATGTAAATAAATGAATATATAGAGGTATAAGTATATAAACATGTATTCATATATGCACATGATGTTAAGACATAAAGATTGATATTAAAGGCTATGGTATTTGAATTCGAAGTAATACGTATATTTTTATATTTCAACATGTGTATGTATGTGAGTGTCTGAATGATATTTTAGTTGGTTTGTTATGGATGTGCTTGTGTATGAGAAGTCGTGCGATTAGTTTGGTGTGTCGTGATATGTATGCATGAATGTAGGTTTAATTGGTTGATGTTTTCGAGGTATAGTCGTCGAGCTAGTTAGAAATTCGTTCGAATGGAATTCATCTTATACCTATTCTAAAATAGGTAATAAGTCTCATACGAGCATTCTGTGTGTAAACCAGCCGAATGTATGTATTGTTGGATGATGTGAACTTTGATGTGTCGACTGCTATGCTTGCTTCTGTTGGATAATTATAACCCATAGCATCACTATTTGTACAGAACATGGTGTTGTTGTACAAATTAACTATGTGACAAAGGAAATTGCTCTTTTATCATGTATAATTGGATTACATGGATATATAAATGATAAAAGTCCTTATGATTAGTTCCGGATTAATAAGCTATGAGACAATATTAATCCACAAAGGTTTAATCATTAAATATCCCTAGTCGTAGTATTATTTAGACTGGACATCGATAATGCGGAATAGACTAGTATTACACTTGGCGTGTTATGGAAGCGTAACGGCATAATTCTCATATATTAGGGTATTGGATACTCATGCAAGTGTAATATGAGGTTCTGTTTACCGATGGTACGGAAACAACATCGCTCTAGGTAGACCCCTCGGAATCCCATTGGTAGTATGACTATGTGTCTATGATAATCCAAATCAGCGTAGGTGTATTTGGTATTAACCTGAGACTTTCATTGCTAATACTTGCGACAATCAATATATTTTGGTCTTGGTCGTCCGGGGCTTTAACAGGTTCTGTGTACGCCTCTTCTGGGTATACTAAGAATTGTAGTGTATTGGGTGTGATGTCAAGATGGAAGTATCACTTCAGTCATATGGAGATGATGATCACGCAAGGATACAGAACTGTTACTCTAAGTGTTATATCCATCGGGGAAGTATGACTCGGTCATAACTTTCCGATCATAAAGAGACTAATTTCTAGTGATCCGATATATGCTTCGTACGGGGCAGATACAACTTCAGCCCCGGGCCTAGCATGTGACATCCGATACTGGATCGTAATACGCAATACTAAGTATACTATGCCTAACAAAGATCTTGTATTCTGTAGAAGAATATTTCTGGAGAATTGGGTAGGCACGGTGCTTTGCTTGAAGCCAACCATGTCTTGTAAATCGGTAAAGACGTGGTACTCGGTACGCAAGTGTTCGGATAGTCCGATAACCATATTTACTGACAACATATCTATGGATCTCTTAGGTCACATCCCAAAGATTCACCGATGATGTTTGACTCGAATAAAATTAATCTAGGATTAATTACCAAGAGAGAGAATTAATCTGGGATCAATTACAGCAAGAATTAATCTAGGATTAATTATCAGAGAAAGAATTAATCTGGGATTAATTATATCGAGAATTTATCTGGGATTAAATTCATCGAGAGTAGAGAACGCGATTAATTTGGAATTAATCGGAAAAATAAATTTAATAGTTAAATTGGATTTTAATATTTAATTTATTTAATTGGGATAAAATAATATATTTGATATATTAAATGAAATCGAATTTCAACGCGGAATTAAATTGGATTTTAATTCTATCGAACGAATTAATTTGGAATTAATTCGTAAGCGACTTTAATAATAATTTTACGAGGCATAATTATTTAATTAAATTAGATTTAATTGTGTCGTGACGGAAAATTTGTTTAATCGGATTAAACGAACCCGAGCCCAAAGTGTGTTGTGTAAGCCAACCAAATTTTGAATTAAATGGGTGTGACCCATGACTTACATCAATTGTCAACAATTGATGTAAGTGGTTGGCAATGTAATAAATTGGATTTGATATATATTACACCTACCAAGTTAACACTCAACACATTTTTTTATTTCTTGGAAATTAATCTCTCTCTCTCGGTTTTGGCCATGTGGCCATAAATATTTTTTTAAAAAAAAATTGGCGCAAGGAGTGGCATTAAATTTAGAATTTTTTGAAAAAAAAAAACCAATATGATTTGCTCTGACTTTCTTTTGTTTTTTGCCTCTGCCATATAAAAAGGCTAAAATTGCCTTTGTTGGTGGGCTGGCCGAAAAGAAGTATTTTGCTTCTGGATGAATGCCTTTGGCCGAATGAGAAACAAACAACAAAGGCCACTGACCTTTTTTCATTTCTTGGCCGAAATGGCTTGTTTTTTCTTTAGAAGCTTGGTCGATAGGCCTTTGTTATTTAGGCCGATTGGCCTCTGTTTCTCAAGCCTTTGGCCGATTCATATCCTCTCTCTTGGCTGAATTGTTGCTTCTCTTGGAGAGCAAAATTCTTCCATTTGTTCTTGCTAGCACATAAGGGAGTCAAATGAAGGTGATAGGGATACTCACCCATGAACTTGAAAGCTTCAACATCCAATGAATTTTTGAAAGTCAAAGCCGATAAATGTAAGTTAATTCCGCAAAATACTTGATTTATTCACACACCAATCACGCTTAGAGATCTCGTGGTATGTCTGGGACACTTTCAGCTTCGTGGTTGCTTGCATGATAATTGTGAATATGTTAGTGTGTATATATGTTTGATAGAACTCATGATATGTATGGACTGTATATGCTGATACGAAAAGAATGAATGATTTGAAATCGGTGTGAATGCCAGAGGTTATGAAGTGTGTTTGCTAAATTGTATTAGTATATTATGTAAGTATAGGTGTAAGAGTTATGAAATTGTATTTGTATGTATATAAAGGAAGTGTGCTACGACATGTGTGAAAGCAAATAGACCCCAAGTGTTAAGCTATTATAAAGTTATCGTGAATGAAGAAGGTTAAAGAAAGATTATTTTGGCATTTAAGAAAGAAGTTTTGGTATTATTGTTAGTTGTAACCGAATAGAAATAAGTCTGTTAGAGTTATTGATTTGATGAAATTTACTTTGTGATTTTTAATCTATGCTTCGTGTGCTTTGAATGTTGGCCATTGTATTGACAACATGTAAATAGTAGGTAATATATAAGAGATAATAGAAAGTCGATGATTCTAAAACTCGTATTAACTTGATAATTCTGAAATACTACTAATATGATTGATTTGTTTTTTTTTTTTTTTTTTTTATAGTTCTAGCATGGTTACTTACTGAATTTTTATAACTTACACCAAACCAGTTGCTAATTTTACAGATTGGCAACCTGATGGGTCAATCATTCCAACTTTGAAGTCATGTTCGAGACGTGGATCACCCAAGCGGTAGTCACTCTCGTAAGTATCCTGGGAAAAGTTTTAGAAGATAAGGATATCTGATTTATTATTTTATTTATCGTGCTGAGCACGTAGTTTGTATTAATAAGTTAAAGTTTTGATTGTTTATGATATGGTAGGCATATAGCCCTTAAGTGTTGAAAAATAGTGTGGGCGGAGCCCTTAGGATATGATTTTGATGAGATTTGTGTGGACATGAGGTCTTTTTATTTGTTTGGAGTATTTTTGGATTGTCTTTGTTGCTGGACTGCAATCCTGGCTATCCGATTTTAGGATACATCATGTCAGATTTTCATAAATTTAGAGGCTTATGAAGGTGGGTCAATCCTGTCTCCTGCCCGTAGCATCCTGCTTCTAGCGGGATGTTACATCCATCATCCAAAAAATACCCCTAAAATTTGAGAAATAAAAGAAGAAAAATTCTAGAAACTTAACAACAAGACAAAACTAATTTTCTAAGTTTAAGAATATTAAAGATTATCTTAAAATTTACAAATATCCTTTATCTTGATTCTTGATTCAACATTTACGTTTTGTCTCTCAAAGAACACTTTGAAGCTCCATAAATGGATATCATTTTCGAACATCACCCACCCATAGAGAAGAAGAAAATATTTTTTCTTTTCATTCATGCAAGTAGTGTTAGTTGGGGGGTATTATGGTGATTTAAAAAATCATTTTATTTATCAAACAAATGGTGAAATAATTAGCATGACACTTGGCATTTTATTTAACCATATACTACATTTAATAAATAGTAAATAAAAATTTATTTTACACTTGTACGAATTATAATAATAATAATTCAATAACTTAATTGAATTAATCATTACTAACTTTACAACTGTCAAGCTACCATTTGTCAATTAATATGTATCTAATCTAATTATGTATCAAATATAAATATACATTAGAACGACAAAAAAATATCCCGGCATGTGAATTTTCATTTACTGATTAAACGATTCGAATTAACTAATTTAATCTGATAAAATATTATGAATAACTCTTTAACGCGTTGCCCAAGTGCTCCACGAGTACACTTCATATTATGAGACTCTCTAAATTCAGGTACATCCATCATGAAATCCAATTTCGTGTTCATAATTCACCCAATCGTAAATTATGACGACTATAAATTATCTCGTTGAACTATGCAAGTCGAGATCATCTCATACGTCTAATCCCTACATCACAGGCTATGCATATTATACGATAATATAGATGGAAACTTCAAATCCCTAAGGCATAATATAGTCGACTTATAAATTTTTGATTTATAAATAACTCTTGAATCTCGCTTTCGCAGCGTACCACGACCATGGATTTACTATATCGAAAACAAATAGTTTGGTGATGTGACTTCTATCAAAGTGTGGAGTGTAACTCATATATCCACCATAGTATCTCAAGTCTAAGTACCATTATGCTACTCCACTCGAGAATATTCTAATTGAAGTTGATGTACCATATATTAGGAAATATTTGGTGAGTCATTTAGTATTTATCAAATAAATACCTACATGTCTATACGAGTCTCCGAATACTCATGGCTCATTGAGATAAACAATCAAACTAAGTCTTAATATACGACATGTATTGGTCTCAACAGATTTTACCAATTGACTCAAGTCAGTAAATCTTGACCAGGAATCTTATTGGAGAACATACAACTTATAGTGATGATTACCAATGTCAATGACAACCTATGTTGTAACTGCGCATTAGGTTGTAATGCTAGGGTCTTTGTTTAATATATACATATGACTAAATCGGATTTTGTTTTAATCTAATCAAATTAGATTTAATATATATATATATATATATATATATATATATATATATAAGACAAGAGATGCTACCATAAATGTGTAATAATATGGAAAATGAAATTATTTGTATTCATGAACCAGACATAAATACTATCCGAATTAGCGCTCCGTGCACCAACCTTAACACTATTGCACACATAAATTTATTTTGATGGGATGAGAGTAACGTAAAAGGTAAACACAATTACAACATAGAAGTTTTACGTTGTTCGGCTTAGGAATTCCTATGTCCATGAGGTGCAACGTGAAATGGTGTTTCGGTAGAGTAGGGGTGACTTGTAGTCATTAAATTAACAGAATTTTCCTTGTAATCTCGACTAACTCAATTCCTACTTTAACTCTAAATTTTAAACCCATTTAAATACCTATTAGTCACAAGTTAACTCTAGTCTAAATTAACCCTAAAATTATAACACACACAATACTAAAATTGTAACATCCTAATGGAGGTAGGATGTTATCGGCAGAAGACAGGAATAACCAATCTTCCTAAACCTCCATTGTAACGAAAACTGATATGACGCACCCTAAAACTGGCAACCTGGAACAAATTCAAGCACCAAAACATGACCTGCAATAAATATCAAATATGCAAAAGACCTATAGTCCATACTCAAGACATATTAATGCTCAATATCAATACTCAAGGGATCTGTGCCCACAATTATACATATAAATTAAAATTTTTATTTCTATGCATATACATAAAGGCATGCATAACACGACTTATAACATAATCAACATAACTCATAGACTTGTACAACATTTTCCATGACTCTAGAGTGGCTGATTGCAACTTGGGTGATCCGTCGCCTATAGCATGACATTCTAAAATCTTGAACAGTTGAACGATCTGGTTGTTAATGTACAAAACTAATAAACTGTTGTGGTGTGAGTTATAAAATTCAATAAGTAACCACGCAGATTATTTATGACAGATACTGGTTCTATCATCAATTTATGACGCATATCTGACAGATAAATTAATTGACAATCATTATTGACAGATATGTGATAGATAATTATCTATTAAGAAACAGTGACAGAAGACTTGACTGGAAAATATTTGTATCAAGAACTAATGATATAAATGTTTGATATAAAATAATTCTATCAGGAATTCACTATTTATAATTCAAATTATTAATCAAATGTTAAATTTAAAACAATTACAAATTTATTTTGAAAAATAAATTTAAATTAAAAATTAAAAAATTAAATTATATGGACTATGAATTAATTATGTCTTTCGAGCGTAGTTTTCACAATCGGATCGAACCGGTCGGTTCAATCAGTCAAATCAGGAATCGACCTTTGGTCCAGTTAAAATCATGTTAAAAATCGGCGGATTTTATAAATAGGAAAAAAATTAGTAGAAAACCAAAACTAATTAATCCCGATTTGTTTTAAAATTTCAATGTATAATTAGAATAAATTTATCACTCGATTTTTTATTTTAATACGTAATTATCAAAAAATGTTTTTAATTTTTAATTGATATTACTCTTTTACCCTTCTGTCATAATTGCTTATGAACCTGATTCTCGTGTTTTTCCAAGCCTAACTCTAAAAACTTCACTTCACTGAGTTCATTCTTGACACTCACAAAGTGGTTATTTACTCCCAAGTATAAGAGTATCGAAGTAATAAAATAACCCGTTAAGTCTGGGGTCGATCCACATGGAATAAATTTAGTAAAATAAAATAGTAATTTGAGTGAAAAGAAAAGACTGAATTATTTTAAGTGATTTGATAATTTTAAATTAAACTGTAATAATAAATTAGGATGTTGGGCTAGGGGATCCACTTTTAATATTTCAAATATAGAGAAATCTTATTTTTTATAATATATAAATTGTCATTATTACCGAATTAATTTACTTCATGAATTAATTATGCCAAAACATACAAAACAACCATAAATACGGTGATAATATCTGTTTATAACAAGTTAAGTTTGTCATTATTACCGAATAATTTACTTCATGAATTCATTATTTTACCAAAACATATAAAACCAACCATAAAGCCGGTGATAATATCTGTTTATAATAAGTTATGTTAGGTATTCAGTTATGCCAAATAAATAAAATCAACCATAAAGCCTTAATAAAATCTGTCAATAATTAATCCAGCTTTAAATTAAATATTAGTTTTCAGATCACAAATCATAAATTATAATATAAATGACTACATCAGTATCCGTACTCCTGAGCTCGTCCTCTGAGAATACCTGCAACCACAGAGAACTAGGAGTGGGGAGTTAGATTGATACTCGATCTAAGTGAGTGAACGAAAAACTAAATACTGAAATAAAATTATTTGGTTCCAAAACCAAATCTTCAATGAAAAACTTATAAAAAAACTTTCTTTTAGAAAACTTTTCTTGAAACCTCTTTAGTAAAACTTCTTTTTCTAGAAAAGGCTTTTGAAGTTTGGTTTCTGAAAACTATTTCTCATCTCGGATTTTTTGAAAATTATTTACTGAAAATCTGATAACTATAAACTACTTTGTATCTGAAAACCTTGACGTATGAGGGCGTTACGTATCGCCGTCCCACCAAACGCCTAACTGTTACTAGCAGTGCAACTCCATGACTTTGGGGCATTACGTATCGTCGTCCCTCAAGCCACAAACTAGAACTGGGGGTGCGGATCTATGCTACCACCCAAGCTCTAGACTAGGGTCTAGGGGCATTACGTATCGCCGTCCCCCTAGCCTGCTCTAGGACCAAGGGGCGTTACGTATCGCCGTCATCCTAGTCCTCTACATGTGCACAAGTTCTCTATCCATCAATTCCATCTTTGTATATATTACATACTGGGGTGGTTTTTTCCCCCATGCCCCGAAAAACATAAAGCTCAAACTGAAAACATCTTTTTTCTAAAATATTTCACAAAACATGCTAAATCATTTATGATATAACCAAACTTGGCTAACGCCCTAATTACAGAAAAAGTAAGTCTGATACTGAAAACTGTTATAAAAAGAATCAACATAGAGAAAAGTGTGTCCACTCACTTTTTTGGAATATGGCTGGTACTGTATCATTTATCGAATAAAGTTGTGATTCATATGGATAATCTATGATCGGGAATTTGATTAGCATAAGCGTAGTAAAATAAACCTTGACGCTTAACTAGGCTTAATGATACATCAATATGTTATATACACGAGGCTTATCATGATCAAATTTTGATTTAGGATATGTATATGAACTGATATGAGACCCGAAGGGTGGTCTCTAACACGCTAGGGTGGAACTGGGCGGTTTAAAACCGATTCTGGGAAATTATGTGCCACGCGTCACGACGCACAACGACTAGAAACATGTCATATTTTTCCTTTTGCATGTCGCGAAGCATGATTCTTTAGTGTCACGACGCGACCTGGATTTCCAGGATTCTGTTTTACTTCTCAAAGTTCATCCAATGCACACAACATCAGATTACACTTGTTATTAACACATCCACACTAAAAACCAATACATAATACATCATCTAACACCCAATTTCACATCTATTAAACCACCAATTCATCAATAACTCAACTTTTAATCTATCTTATAAACTTCCCAAAGTTATACCCAAAACTCCACAAATTAGGATTTATCAACATTTCCATTGTTTTAAAATCAAAAACCATACTATCATCATCATAACCAAGTTCCCAACACAATACAAGCATTAATTCATCAAAACTTAAAAATTCATAATTTGGGTCGTGAATTCTTTAAATTATTCTCTTTGATTTCCTTCATCTACTAAGTCCTCATTTGTTTCCAATCATCTTCTTAGCTTTTGGGGGTTGATAATTGCTTTACTCATTTGCTTCTTCTTCCTTTTTTCTCTTTCTTTCCCTTTATCTCTAATATTTTTCTTTATTTATTTATGTCTCAAAATTTTGTGATTTGTGAATAGCATACTTTTTATTTAGTGGGGTGCCTTAAATATTTATAAGTTTGTGGAAAAGTATAGAAATGTGTGGAAAGTTTGGGATTTTTACAATTGACCCCGAAATAACTATTCATTCGAATTTTAACTTATTTTTTTGACCTATTTCTGGTCCAAGTTTGGAAAAATATTCAACGTGGAAGTTATAGTTCTCGATCTCAATTTTTCGGTGATATAAAATTTATAGAAATCGGAGTTCGTATGAGAAAGTTACGGACCAAAAATCGTAGGTTATCCAATAGTAAAGCATCGTACAATTTGGTATCGAAACTTCGAAGAGAATCAATCGTCCCTCAAGGTCACTTCATGAGTGCGTACATGTTCAACATAATTTATGTTGTGATACCTTCGTCCTGCAATACCACAGTACTATAATATAATAGTAGTAGAATTATCGGTCGTTATAAATTCTCCCCCCATTAAATAGGATTCGTCCTCGAATCCTTTATGGGGTCTAACTTGTGGTTCTTCCTAGTTTCGAGAATATCTTACGATTCTAGTACATTTATCTCCTTGGCTCCAATCTTATTATTTACTTGATCTTCTTTTTTTCTCTTTTCTAAGTTCTCATTTCTTAAGTCCTCTACTGAGTATCATTGACTACTATTTTTATGTACCCTTAGCTATGCTCAATATTCCTTATCTTCACAAATCTCTTTCTTCTAGGTCTCTACTTATGCTCCACAATTACTTAACTTGATCAAATTCTTAGTAACTGGTACTTTTGACTCTTACAATAGATTATGTTGTCTTCATAACTGTACTCAGTATTTCTTTGTTCCACTTGTCCAACTTGATCTTAATATTCTTTCTCATCACTTAGCTATTAACTTTTTATATTTTCCTTGCAAACTTCGACTGTTCATGAGCTTCTCTCTTCAAGTTCCAAAATTTATGCTTTTCTAAGGGGGCTTGGGGTTCTCTAATTTACTAATATTGTATATCGACGCCACTTGTACCTAAAGTGTCCTCCTGGAAAAAGTGGTCCCTCTTGATTTGGTTCTAGTTAAAGCTTATATTCTTTCTTACTTTGCTTTCAAAAGTCGTTACTCATATTCTTGCCAATATTCCGTAGCTCGAGATTTCATTTTTCTATGACAATTTTACCTTCGCACTAACTTATTTCTTCATTTCTATACTATGATACGAATTTACCAAACCACCCATACCCGCGACTAAAATCATCCTAAACCTACAGTGGTTTGGTCATCCTAGACTAAGGTTGGGTACCTTATATGATTAATAAACCAAAAATTTCCTTGTTATTACTTACTTTGTTTTTACTTATTAAATATTCTCTCATACCGTCGTTGCACCTTAACAGTTTCACTCTTTAACATTTTTCTTAGTACTATTTTCATCCTCCGCTTTATTCTACTATCTACTGAGAACTTTCTTGGTCTATGTCTCTGTCTTCTGACCTGAGGAATATCATCTTTCTTTACTATGACTCCTTAGAATCTCGATCATTACTTGTCTATTTCTTTATTTTGCACTGCTCCATCTGGATAACTTCTTTTCTGATTCTTTTACCCAAGGCTATCACTCACCCTTATTTCATTCTTAAACTACATCAGAAGATCTCATGTCTTTGGTCTCTCTTTACTATTCGTTTACATTTACTCATATTCTATACTTGATTACATGCTAGGATACCCCATCTTTATTGTTTTCCATACTATAGTAAACTTATTTTCTCAGTTCTATACCATACTATATTTCTGTCAACACTTACCTAGTATCTTCTCTTATTTGTTGTTACACCTTGATAATTTAACTTTCTATCTTTGTGTCAGCTAACCTTCCCATTTACTATTCTACTTCGTTCTATAACTGAAACTACTATGGGTTATATCTCTATTCCTTTCTTTGAAGGATATCAGCTCTCATATGTTCTTGGTTATGCTTAACGCTATCCTCTTATATTTTTATCACTACTTAACTAGTACTTCTTCTCTTTGTTGCCTTATCTAATAGCTTCTCTTTAAACCTCTTACTTAATCTGTTTCTTCCTTTCTTCTTATTCTGTTTTGTTGTTATTATTAAGAGTTTTATGTTTCGATCTTTTATCACTATACTTATGCTTGCTTCTGGAGTATCTCAATGTTACGCTCCAGGTCCATTTTTGTTACTAATGTCGATCGAGAGTTGGGAGTGTGGGAACTTGTCTTAAGGCTCTTCTATTACAGTGACTCGGTGACACGTACTCTTTGCCTAGGACTCTTGTGTATACTTATCTAGTGTCTTTTCTACACTAGGTATTACTGCTAAATCTTATCTGACTTGCCTTTTCTAACCTTACTCCTGGTCATTTTCATCAATCAATCACTTTGCATCCAATACGAAGTCCTTCTAGAAGCATATTCCCTAATAAGTTCCTTATATTGTCTATTTACCTTTTCTGTTGCTTAACTCTCCGTGGTTACTATGTTCTTTCTCTGGATACTACTATAATCTTTTTTCTATCTTTCCTAAGGGACTCATTTTGTTATGAAGGTTCATTTCTTATCTTAGTTCCTTAAACTTCTTACTCCTTTACTCCCCTTGAAAACTCTATCTATTTCGATAACTAAGGACATCTTCTACTAGATCTTTAATCTATACACTACTCTCTACCTAAAATCGTTTTTCCCAATACCATGAGATTCTTTATAATTTGTTGACTATATTCCTAAGAGTCGTTCTCCATGATCTTTTGTACTTCTAATATCTTTACTTTCTTGAGGGTTTCTATGGGGGTTCCCACAGTTAGCTCAACTTATTGTAGCGTCGAACCTTCTCATCTCATATTTCTTGTCTATATTTATTTGGATTCATCGACTTGGTTGTCGAGCCATCTCATGATTTGTCTAATCTATCAATTGCTCTCATTTACTGATTATTTTCTTTACTATGCTCTAGGGTCCCATAACTATCATCGATTCTTAACTCTCTATTTTTTCATTATGTTATCTTCGCGCCCAAATACACTGAATTTCCTTGTTACTCCTCGTGTTCCTCTTACCATTTGCATATCCTATTTCCTTGCTCTACTTCTTGCTACTATGGCTAGTGGTGGTTCATTCTTCTATTTATTTCCTTAGGTCTCTACTTTCTATTCTTGTTATAAGCCTTGACTTGGCACTCTATTCTACTGTCCATACTAGTACTCTTGTCATTCATGGATAACTCTAATGTCCCGGGTCTATGCTTGTATACGCTCGGGGATTCTTTCTGACTTGAAATGTTCTATAGGTTTTACTGCATTTGATCCATCTTATAGACTCCTACTAGTCTTGCAAACGTCGTGCTACCATACCTTGATCTTTGGACTATATTAGGTTTTCTTTTTTATATTCTTGAAAACTTACTTGATCATTTTTTCTAGGTGGTTTACCTTCCAAGGTCTTCCATTTCCTAAGGTGAACTCTTGCCAGGCTTCTTACGGTCATCTATATCTATGCTGGTAGGGAATAGGACAATCATCTCATGCCTTGATTAGTTTCGGTATCCTTATTCTAGTACTTTGTGTCCTGGTGGAGTCTGTTGCTAATGTAAGGTAGGTATGAACAAGATTCCATCAGGACAACTTCATTGTCTAACATCATGGAGGGGTAAAGATCTAGGTAGGTCGGGGCCTTATGGCATCTTTCATCCATCGAAAGCCTTCACGAAAATCCCGATTTCTTATTTCTTTTTCCTTATGGCTGCTTTCGGTTATTTGGGAACTTGCGATCAATTCAAGGTGCTCGAGCATTATTAGATCAACTTGAAAGAATTTCTGAGGAGAAAAGAAATTCTTCTTGAAGGAAAGAAATTTTACTTAGATCTACTCGGTATTCTATTATGGTCTAGTCTTGCTACACTCTTCTTTACTACAGGCTCTGGTATTTTCCTTTATTACTTAATTCAGTGTCTCTAATTCTTGTTACTACAGATTTCAGCATTTCTTATATGTTTCTATTCTTCTATCTCTATTTACTTCCAATTTCTTAAATATCTGCCTTCTGTCTCTTACTTCACTTCCTAACTTTTTCTTTCTCTTCATATTTTCCTGGGTGGGTACTCATGGGATTTTACTATCTATAGGAAGTACTTGAAGGCTACTAGTTCGACTTGAAGGAATGTTCCAAGGAGGGAAGGGATTTTACGTCTTCTAGGCACTTTATTACTTGTTCGGGCTTTTCTATTCTCTTTCTATTGTCCAGGGTAAATATCCTCAAAATTTCATTGCCTGGTTCCAGCTCTTTACC
Source organism: Zanthoxylum bungeanum (assembly GCA_019454045.1). Lineage (NCBI taxonomy): Eukaryota > Viridiplantae > Streptophyta > Magnoliopsida > Sapindales > Rutaceae > Zanthoxylum > Zanthoxylum bungeanum. The sequence continues at coordinate 59,078 of SKCR01030594.1, forward strand.
ATTCTTTATCTCTGGATACTTATACTCTATACATCCTTCTTTACTTTCTTATAGTTTTCCTTTCTCATTCCCTTGATAACTTTTCTTAAAATCCTACTGTCTAGTTCCATAGCTCGTTTATTCTTCTGGTATTAGATCGGTATAACTTCAAGAAGATTTTTTAACTTGTATCTAGAGTACAATTATTCTCATAAGGAATGTTATTCGAATGATCTAGGAAAACTTACTAACCTATCTATGGAACTTTGAGGACGTACTCGAGGATCGGATACTAGAGAGGTAATGCCCTGCATACAAGTATCCCAGACATACTAACACTCTACCCACTACAGTCACCAACTCCCTAGACCATGTTCTGATACAATATTTGTAACATCCCCGATCTGGGAGATGTTACCTGCAGGGGATAGACCGTACTAACCTCATAAGCCTCTGACTTTCCCATCATATACAATAACAACATCCTTTTTATTAATAAAAATCTTAAACATGGGAATAACACCCAAACTCTTTAACATAAAATACAAACTAAATATAAATTACTGCATACTAAATAACACTGTACTGGTCTTAACAATGACTACAAATAATCAAAGATTAATACTAGACTTCTATTTAACTCTGACTAGACTTCTATTCTCTTTGCCTTGAATTGATGGACTCCATACCCAAGTGACTACATCAGTATCCGTCCTCCAAAGCTCGTCCTTCGAGAATACCAGCAACCACAGAAAATTAGGAGTGGGGGGTTGGATCGCTACACGATCTAAGTAAGTGGACGAAAAACTAAATACTGAAATAAAATCATTTGGTTCTAAAACCAAATCTTCAATGAAAAACTTATAGAAAAACTTTCTTTCTGAAACTTTTTTTAAAACCTATTTAGTTAAACTTCTCTTTCTAGAACATGCTTTTAAAAGTTTTGTTTCTGAAAACTATTTCTGATCTCGGATTTTTTGAAAACTGTTTACTGAAAATCTGATAACTGTAAACTACTCTGTATCTGAAAACCTTGACGTATGAGGGCATTACATATCGCCCTCCCCCATATGCCTAACTGGAGCTAGCAGTACAAATCCATGACTTTGGGACGTTACATATCGCTGTCCCCTAAAGTATGTCACTACTGTCCCTAAAACTGGCGGTCTTGGAGCGTTACGTATCGTCGTCCCTAAGCCAAAAACTAGAACTGAAGGTGCGGATCTATGCTACCACCCAAGCTCTAAAATTAGGGTTTATGGGTGTTACGTATCGTCGTCCCTTAGCCCTACTCTAGGACCTGGGGGCGTTACGTATCGCCGTCCCCCCAGTCCTCTAAATGTGCACATGTTCTCTATCCATCAATTCCATCTCTGTAAAAGTTACATATTAGGGTGGGTTTTTCCCCATGCCCCGAAAAACATAAAGCTCAATCTGAAAACATCTATTTTCTAAAATATTTCTCAAAACATACTAAATCATATATGATATAAAAACAAACTTAGCTAATGCCCTAATTCAAGAAAAAGTAAGTCTGATACTAAAAAAACTGTTATAAAAAGAATCAACTAAGAGAAAAGTGTATCCACTCACTGTTTTGGAATCTGGTTGGTACTGGATCCTTTATCGAAAAGAGTTGTGATTCATGTGGATAATCTATGATTGGGAATTTGATTAGCATAAGCGTAGTAAAATAAACCTCGATGCGTAACTAGGATTAATGATACATCAATTTGTTATATACACGAGGCTTATCATAATCAAATTTTGATGTAGGATATGTATACGAACTGATATGAGACCCTATGGGTGGTCTCTAACACGCTAGGGTGGAATTAGGGGGTTTAAAATTGATTATAGGAAATTTTGTGCCATGCGTCGCGACGCAAACCCTTGCGCTTCACGACGCGCATCATCCAGAAGCATGTCATCTTTTTCCTTTTGCGCATCGCGATGCAAGGTTCTTCAGTGTTGTGACGCGACCTGGATTTCAAGGATTTTGTTTTACTTCTCAAAGTTCATCCAATGTACACAACATCCAATTACACTTCATATTAACACATCCACACTAAAAACCAATACACAATATATCATCTAACACCCAATTTCACATCTATTAAACCATCAATTCATCAACAACTCAACTTTTAATCTATCTTATAAACTTCCCAAAGCTATATCCAAAACTCCACAAATTATGATTCATCAACATTTACATTGTTTTAATGTCAAAAATTGTACTATCATCATCATAACCAAGTTCCCAACACAATATAAGCATTAACTCATCAAAACTTAAAAATTCATAATTTGGATCATGAATTCTTTACCTTATTCTCTTTGATTTCCTTCATCCACTAAGTCCTCATTTGTTACAAATCATCTTCTTAACTTTTGGGAGTGGATAATTGCTACACTCATTTGTTTCTTCTTCTTTCTTCTTCCTTCTTTCTCTTTATTTCCCTTTCTCTCCAATGTCTTTCTTTCTTTCTTTATGTTTCAAAATTTTATTATTTATGAATAGTATACTCTTTATATAGTGGGGTGCCTTAGATATTTGTAAATTTATGGAAAATTGTAGAAGTGTGTGGAAAGTTTGGGATTTCTGCAATTGACCCCGAAATCACTATTCATCCGAATTTTGACTTGTATTTTTGACCTATTTCTGATCCTATTTTGGAAAAATGTTCAACATGAAAGTTGTAGGTATCGATCTCAACTTTCTGACAATATAAAATTCATAGAAATCGAAGTTTGAATGAGAAAGTTACAAGCCAAAAACCATAGGTTTTCCAATAGTGAAGCATCATACAATTCGGTATCGGAACTTCGAAGAGTATCAATCGTCCCCCAAGGTCACTTCATGAGTGCGTACATATTCAACATAATTTATGTTGTGATACCTTCATCCCGTAATACCATGGTACTATAATATAATAGTAGTAGATTTACCGATCGTTACACTTCCTCGTCAGCATAGTAATTACATCATTCAATAGTATGAGTAGATCGTACATACTTTTTATCACATACTAATGATACTTTGAACATATGCTTGTAGATTCTACGTGGGATATTCCATCTAGTTTCATGCAACCCTACGAGCAATAGGATCCGGTCCAGCTTTTTGAGTGGATGTTATGATTTCTTTTATGATTTCAAATTCAAATGATTTATAAGCCGGCCTTTAAATTCAAGATATTAACGAACTTCAGTATGATAAGAAATATGTTCCCATTTAGTCTTGTTTTTCTCATATATCAGCTCAAATAGTTTATACATGTTTCAAGGCATGTTTATATATTGTTTAAGTTAAATGACTATGGTTTTACAAATATGAAAAAATATTTTTAAACGCCAGTAGAGTATTCCCTCAGCATTACAACCCTAGTATACTCAGTTCAACAAGTCTAATGGTTTCAGATAAACCCTCTTCAATTGCTACAAATACAGCTCAGCTCTCCCTACTTATGTAATGCTAAGTTCCGCTAAGTAGGTTTTATTCCCCCGAATTACATCATTGGCGATTTTTTATAGCCACACCTAATATCAGTTTATGTTTTCTCTGTAATGATTTGACTTGACTTATTGAATTTATAAGACTACTCATACAATGTTTCTTTTTTTAGCGTTCACCCACTTGGTCGTCCAAATGACTTAATCCTTACCTTCCACACTCCAAGTTTTTGGTTGCAGGACCATTTGATAGCCAATCTCAGTGAGGCTCCCTTTTGGGCTGACTTTGCAACTTGGAGAGGATGGTATCGGCTTCAGTCATAAGAGTCCAAGCCCTGAGTCCACTTTTGGTCATTTTATTCATTTAGTTGTCTTGTCCATGAGGCTGTATGAAGTAATATATATAGTTCATGTTATGTTGGAATACTTAAACAGTTTATATGTAATGTATACATCATAGATTTGCATATTCTATAAGTTTGAATTATTATAGCACTTGCTTCAAATTACACTTGTGCATATTGATTCGTGGTTTGGCATGTGTGCATGGGTTGTTTTCATGTTATGCATGTTTTCTCATAGGCCTATGGAGGCGATAAGCCTGTTTCCTGCTGGTCATGTCCCGAAAATATGGGAATGCGAAAAGCTGGTATCAGAGCATCAGGTTTAGAGGGCTATATGACTACAGTGGCAGGGTTATGATGTTTTACATACGTGATATGTCTAGTATACTTATATGTAAGACATCACCATTTTGGGTTCCATCGACTCCAAGTAAGTTCTCTAATTCATGTTACTAGCCTTTTTTATAGCCTTTGCCACGTAATCTTTTGTTCTTCTTATCCTCGAAACAAAAGACGTTTGTCCACTACGGTAAATCCAGCCACCTCTACTCCCATTCAAACTCATTTGGAACTCTAGGAATCTATGGGGGGAACCTAGTGCAACCCATGGGGTGGGTGACCTTGCACGCAATATGTGATATATGCGTTAGTAAATGGACCGATTGTGGGAACTACTTTCCCACCAACATCAACCTCAGTCAGTACCACCTCCAGGGGGACAGCAACCTTCATCTACCTCAACACATCCTCTTGTTAATGTCCAAGCACCCTTCTAGGTCCCAAATAAACCTAGGCAGGTCGTGGTAGTTTTGCTCCATGATTTCCGTAAGATGCACCCTTCGACCTTCTCCAGTATAGATTCTGGTGTTGATCCAAATGGGTTTATTGAAGAGTCCCACATGATTTATATGGCATTGGGCTGCACACTAGTGAGACGAGCTAATTATTTTCTAGCTGCATTTGAGTGTTTTACCTCCCATATAGATAGAAGGAGTGATTCAGACCTACAATTGGCTTGGCCGGAGTTCAACAAGGTTTTTCTAGACTATTTCTTGCTCAAGAGTGTTAGGGATGCTAGGGCTCAGGAATCTGAGCTTTTTAAGTAGACATAGCAGATGTTTATTGCTTATTATAACATGTAATTCGCAATACTTTCTTGATATGCTCCGCATTTGATAGGTACAAAGAGGATGAAGGTAGAACAGATCGTTAATGGGCTAAGAGACTATTTGTATAGATCAATATAGATAATGGATTTGACCACGTATATCGAGGTGTTGGATACTGCTACGCGGTTGGAATTGAGGGTAAAAGAGAGTCAAGTCAAGAAAGAATCCAAAAAGAAAAGCCAGACAGAGACAATCGGAATGTTTCCGTTAGGTGGGTATGGTAAGGTTTGGAGCAAGCCCTCACATAAGAATGTTCCAGTAAAAAGGGATGAGCCTGTAAGTAGGGGACCAAGTCAGAGGTCGAGGCAAGACACTATATCTCAGGCTGCCTTTTTAGTACCACCATTCCATTTTGAGAACTCTTTATGCCAGATCTATGGGAAGAGGAATCTCGGATCGTGAAAAAAAGGGGCACGCGGTTGCTTTAGGTGTGGTCAGTCGGACCACCTAATTAGAGATTGTCTATATCCTTTGATCCTCCCTAGTTATGATCAGGCAGTATCAGCAACAACGTCAGCACGAACCCCTATGAGTCAAGGGTATAGTGACCATAGTCAAACATCAGTAGGCAGGGGTCGGGCCTCAACAGGTAGGGGATATGCCAGATTTTATGCATTGACACCTCAGAATGTTCAATCCTCCAATACCATGGTCACAGATACATTAATTGAAGATTCCTTCCGTGTTAGAGTATTATTTGATACGAAAGCTACAAACTCCTTCATATTATGGCATATTGCATCACAGTTAGGTAAGGAAGAAGAGACCTTTGGTACGCCACTTTTGGTAGCCATTCTTGTAAGGCACATCATCCTAGTATATCAAGTTATCAATTCATGTTCAATCCTAATGGGCGATGACATATACCCAATCGACCTTATCTTGCTAGATTTTTTTTTTGATTTCGACATCATTTTGGAAATGAATTAGCTTTCCATGTGTTACACTTCGGTTGATTATCGAGAGAAGATTATTACGTTCCGTGTACCTAATAGGTCAGTTTATGTTTATTAAGGGAACAAGGGTAAAGTTCTCGATAATCTTATATTTGTGATATAGACTAGTAAGTCGTTTAGTAAAGGGTGTACGTGTTCTTTAGTGTTCGTGCATGATATTCTCGGTAGTGAAGTCAGCATTAACCAAGTCCCAGTGGTTAGTGATTATCCAAATGTTTTTCCATACAAACTACTTGTAATCTAACCAGATAGAGAGATAGATTTTTATATCAACTTACTGCCAATAGCTCAACCTATTTCAATTCCTCTATATCATATGCCCCTAGTAGGATTTAAAGAATTAAATGTGCAAATGTAGGATCTTCTTGACAAGGGCTTCATACGCCAAAACACCTCACCTTAGAGAGCTCCAGTATTATTTACCAAGAAGAAAGATGGGACGTGTGCATTGATTACAGGTAGCTCAATAAGGTTATGATTAGGAACAAGTACCCTATACCCAGGATCGATGACTTATTTGATCAGTTTCAAGGATCCCAGTATTTCTCCAAGATAGACCTGAAGTCAGGATATCATCAGCTCAAGATTTGAGACTTAAATGTTTTCAAGACTGTTTTTCATATGCGTTATGGGCATTATGAATTCTTAGTGATATCTTTTAGACTCACTAATACTCTTGATTTAATCATGGATCATATGAACAAGATGTTAAAGCTATTTTTGGATGTCTTTGTCATTGTCTTTATTTATGACATCTTGATTTAATCCCCAACGTAGAAACTTATGAGAGGAGTTTTCGTATCATATTGCATATTCTGAGGGATAGTCAGATTTATGCTAAATTCTCGGGGTGTGAATTTTGGCTTTCAGAAGTAACATTCCTAGGTCATGTGTTATCAAAAAATAGGATCTCAGTCGATCCTAAGAAAATCAAAGTAGTTCAGAATTGGCCTAGACCTTCTAGTATTACGAAAATAAGAATTTATTTTTGGATTAGTATGGGTACTATTACAGGTTCATTGAGAACTTCTCCAGATTTCTATGCCATTAACTAGATTGATCCATAAGAAAGTCAAATTACTGTGGTCAGATGTGTGTGATCAGAGCTTTCAGGAGCTTAAGCAGCGACTGACCACAACACTTGTTTTGGCATTGCCTTCAGAAACATGTAGCTTCATGGTATACTGTGATGCTTCAGGATTGGTTTAGGGTGTGTTGATGCAGTATGGTAAAGTTATCGCTTATACTTCTAGGAAAATAAAGGGGTATGAGCATAATTACCCTAAAGAATGAGACTATCATCTTTGCCCTTAAGATCTGGAGGTACTACCTTTATGGGGATATGTTTGAGGCTTTTACCAATCATAAAAGTCTCAAATACATTACGAAACAAAAAGATCTAAACTTAAGGTAGAGACGTTAGGTGGAGCAATTTAAGGATTTTGATTCCTCAATCAATTAGCATCCGGGAAAAGCTAACATGGTGGCAGATGCTTTAAGCAGGAAGTCAATGGGCAGTTTGTCTCACCTATCAACTAACAGAAGGATTTTAGTGAGGGAATGGCATGCATGTTTGAGCAATACGAATCAATTCCAACTTTTAGACTCAACAGTACTAGTCGCTCATGTACAAGTTATACCTTTGATGTTAAATGCAATTGCGGAAGTGCAAGTGACAAACTCTTCCATTCAGAGATTGGAGGAAAAAGCACGGCGCGACAACATCAATATAATTGATAACATGGATCTTCTCTTGTATCAAGATAAAGTTGTAATTCCACCAGTATCAAACTTAAAGGAAAAGTTGTTAGGTATAGCACATGCACCTTCTTATACGATGCAATCAGACATTACCAATATTTATCACGACCTGAAGCATTTTTACTGGTGGGATGATATGAAGAAGGATATAGTAGAGTATGTGTCTAGATGTTTTACCTGTCAACAAGTTAAGGCGGAACATCAGAAACTAGCAGGCATGCTTCAAAGATTAGTTATACCAGAATGAAAATTGGATAAGATAATAATGTATTTCGTAATGGGTCTACCGATAACACAAATGGGGCATGATTCCATTTAGATTATAGTGGATATACTTACAAAGTCAACGTACTTCCTTCCAGTTATGTCCACTTTCATGGATACTCAGTAAGTAAGGATTTACTTAGACAACATAGTATCATTGCATGAAGTTCTCATTTCCATCATATCTGACAGAGGTATACAATTCACTACCAAATTCCGGTAGTCCTTTTAGCACGCATTGGGAATCCAACTCTAGTTCAGCACAACTTTTCATCCCCATACAGATGGTTAGTTAGAAAAGATCATTCAAACTTTGGAAGATATGTTAAGGGCTAGTGCCTTAGATTTTGGAGGAAATTAGGACCGGTACCTACCCTGATTGAGTTTGTTTACAACAATAACTTTCGCTCAAGCATTTAAATGTCCCCATTTGAGATTTTGTATGGGAGCAAGTGTTAATCTCCGATATGTTGGTTCGAAGTGGGTGAATTCAGACTCTTGGGACCATATTTGATCCAAGATTCAGTTGAAAAGGTCAAGTTTATCTGAGATAGAATGAAAGCATCTCAGAGCAGGCACAAGTCCCATGCGGATCACGGAAGAAGAGTCCTTGAATATTCGGTAGGAGACTATGTGTTCTTGAAGGTTTCTCCATTTAAGGGTGTTATGAGATTTGGAAGAAATTGGAAGTTGAGCCCGCGATATATTGAGCCATTCTAGATTCTCAAGAAATGGGAAAATAGAGCTTACGAGTTAGCACTTCTACTCGACATGGATAAGATCCATCCCATGTTTCATGTTTCCATGCTCATGAAATTCATGTTTGATGACTCTTATGTGTTGGAGCCGTAGTCGGTAGAAATCAGGACTTTTCATATCATGAACTCCTCGTAGCTATCATTGATCGACAAGTTAGAAAGTTATGCTCTAAAGAAGTTTCTTCAATGAAAGTTATTTAGCAATACCACATGGATCAATAAGCCATGTGTGAACAAGAAGATGTTATGAGTCAACAATATCCTCATTTCCCAGATCAAGGTAATTTCAGGATCTAATTTAAGTTGGATTCAATGATGAATTTTTTTTAAGAAGTAGAGAATATAATACCTCGGTTTATTATGGCATGTTCTTTATGGTTGTCGGGTTGTGCGTGGACTTAGATTGTTTGAGTTATTGTGGTCAAATAGGGTTTCTGGTGTGACGGTCGTGGCATATTCATCCTAGTATTCGAACGCCACGATCCTCTAAGGGTTCGAACGAAGTCATCAAGTGTTTTCGCGTTTGAGCCACGTTCACCCGAGCGTTCGAACAAGGTCATCCAGTAAGATCACGTTCGAGTAGCATTCGTTCATGTGTTTGAACATCGAACACCGGTAACTTCACGTGCATAATTCGTTCGAGTATGTATTATAACATTGAGGTGGAAAATAAAAATTTATGGGCTTCTATATAAAGCTCAAATGAGTGGTTAGAGTTATTTTATCCCTATTTTCTTTTTTTTTTTCACCTTACTCATGACCCAAACACTTATTTTCTCTCTAGTTTACCTATTAAATTGGAGGTTTCTCTTTCATTCTCATGGGTAAAACCTACCAAGGTAAAATTCTCATCTCTATATAGTATTCTCTATGCATTTCTACTGAGATTTCTTAACTTAGTCACTCAAATCCATGGGATCTAAGTAGAATGATCATTATGAAGCTTGTGAGGGTTGGTTTGAGTGTGGGTTTAACAAGATTATGGATGGTTACTATGATTTTATTCATGGGTTAGTGACACTTTAGGAGCATGATGCGTGGGTGAATTTATCTAAAGTTGAACTAGCATGATAGATGATGATTGATTGTGGAGCATGCTAGATCGAGGCTTATTGTTATAGATCTTACATTGGTTAGTTCAACATGACCTTAGGTTGTAGTGTGTTGTTGAACTTATGATATGTCCCGGCTCTCGTTGAGCCACTAATAGCTTAGTAATTTAAATAGTATCCTAAGGTAGTCATAGATGTTGGAGTCATCTGTAGCTTCCTCGTCAATATGGTAGTTACTTCATTCATTAGCATTAGTATATCGTACATACTATTTCTCACATGTTAACGATACTTTGAACATACGCTTATGATTCAATAATTTTTTTTCTTTTAAGTCCTATAAGTGAATAAGTTTTTTCTTTTAAGTTCTAATCTGTTAACTGTAACGGACCTGCTGACGTGGCATAACGAAATAATACTTCAACACAAACATTAAATCAGTCAGCATAAACTTTGACATACCTGAATGATTGTCAGTAAAATGGCTTATCTAAATAAACTGAAGGAAGATCCTTGTCCATTTCTTCATTAAAAAATTCATCTATGTTTGCCATATTATTTGTATTATTTGTCTCGATATCACTATCTTCATTCGTTGTGCTCTCGAATCCTGACCTATAAGATGACGATTTTTGAGTTTGACATGACACTTCAAGGAAAGTCGCATAAAGACTTCTCCTAGTCAAACTACATATAACATAGACTTCTTTTAGGCCCCGTCATGTTATATATAGTTTGTCTATGAGAAGTCTTGAAGTGACTTTCTTAGGGCGCCATGGCAAACCCAAAGATCATCATCTTCTAAGTCAGGATTTGTGAGCACAGCGGATGAAGATAGTGATATTGATACATATAATATAAACAATATGGTAAACATAGAGGAATATTTTATGAAGAATATAAACAAGAATCTTTCTTTAGTTGATCTAGATGAATCATTATGCTAGCGAACATATACATATGCCAAAGTATATGCTAAATGATTCAATAGTTGTGTTGAATCATTGTTTCGTTATGCCACGATAGTAGGTTTGTTACAGTTAACGAATTAGGATTTAAAAGCAAAAAAAAACATGTTCACTTATAGGACTTAATCATAAACAAAATTTTCTTTTATGACTGAAATGTAAAAACAACACAACATTTAGGACTTCGAAAATTGCTATTGCAATTCGATATGGCAGCTGACTGATTTAATGTTTGTGCTGAAGCGTTGTTCTGTCACGCATGTAAGTAGGTCCGTTAGAGTTAACAAATTACGACTTAAAAGAAAAAAAAAACTTATTCATTTATAAAACTTAATAATAAAATAAATTTCTTTTAGAATATGAGTGTAAAAATATCATAACTTTTATAACTAAAAATATTAGTTATCTCAATTAATAACCATCAATCATAAGTGTAAATTTTACCAAAAAGAATCACAGACCGTGAGAGAATTCCAAACTAAAATTGAATTGAAGGGTTTCATTGCAAGTAAGAAGATAGAGAGACATGTTAATTTAAGGGCATAAGAGAATTCTAATCTAACATTAATTTAATTAAGAAAGAATGAACGGTTGAAATGTTTCTTAAAAAAATTTACTTACATATTAATCTCTAAAAAAAAAAAAAAATAATAATAATAACTAGATAAAAGCAAATACAATTTTTATTTCAAATTTTTTTTTTGGCTCGACTGTGTTCAATTGTATCCAAAATCTATAAACCGTATCATAATTCACTTCATCCAGATCAAAGTCAATAAAGATGTTAAGATGATGAAGAAAACAAGAAGCTAGCGGTACAGAGAAGGTACTGGGATAATCAATACAAGTGGTTAGTTGGGATCTTAATTTTTTTTTTTTAAATTAAAATTAGGGTCCCAAATTTAAAAAAAAAAATGATTTTACATATATAATATGATTTATATTTATCATCATTTATTTATAGGGGTTCCATATTAGGAACTCCCCTAAAACCCCTAAAATAAATAGAATAAAGAGGAAAAAATCAATTAAAAAGAATGACCTCACCCGATAAACCAAATAATAGATCTAATAAGAGAGAGAGCAAAGGGCAATTCAATTAAGAAAGCAATAGGCTTGAAAGACATGAAAATTATACAACTATTTTGTCTCATTTTATTTCTTTGTTGCCCCTTCTTTAGCAACCATGATGATTTGGTCTCTCATTTCTCTTGATTTTTATCCGATTCTTCTTTTTTGGGTAAACTTGAGTTGTTTCGAGCAATATTATCATTCAACACAAAAAACAACTTTCAACGCGGATTCAAACAACCTTTTTCGTGGACCCTTTTGTATCAAAAATTGAGCAATGGGTATTAAAGATGAAACAACTTTCATTGAACTTGAAAAAGAATATTAAGTTTGACATTTTTAACATTAAACACTAAAAATATATCAATTTCAAATTTAATGGTCCGTATCAAATTCAATAATCTAGATTTCGACTTTGATATAGATACTAGAATATTTATTAACAAATCCCCAAAACTAGATATCTTTATAGGCTATATAATGATTCTCTCTTTTTAGCTTTTGAAATCAAATGATGTGGTCAACTATATTGTATATTTCATTCATTTATTATGAGAGTGAATTGTGTTACATCGGCAAATGTAGTACGGTATTCACTATCAATGTAGTATTTCTTGAGCAAATCTCATGATATTTGATTTTCCCGTCAGTTATTATAAATAGAACTTAGATATCCTTTAGTGTGGGTTTATAAGTTAACTTATAACGCTAATGTTTTAGCGCTACTCTAACCACATAATTAACGTTAATGTTAACTTTAGTTTACACTCATAAAATTGGACTGCATGAATATGAGATTCTTTTTCGATATCAGCCTTAATACTAGATTATACTATATTATTTGTTCTACTTCTACAGTTGATAAGCTTATACTCTGTCATCTGGTGAAGTTTTACTGTTATAGCACTAGAAGTCTTAATGCAGTGTGTCACGACCCCAGTCTAAGGTTAACAATATCCACATCAATTTTCTGTGACTACATGCATTTTCACTAGGGGTGTTCGCGGGTCGGGTCGGGTTGGGTTTTTTGAAATTTTGTTAGATCCGATCGGGTCGGGTCAATGGAAAATCGGGTCGCGGGTCGGGTCGCGGAGAAGTGGAACCCGATCGGGTCGGGTCGTCGGGTCATTTTTAAAAAAAAATAATTTTTTTAAATGAATTAATTATTTTGAAATATTAATATTAGTTATTTTATGTCCCAAAAATATCATATATATAAAGTTTTAATACAAAAAAAAATAATAAACAAATAAAATAATAGTAAAAACTTTAAAAATAATAATAAGTATTTTAGAAAAATAATAAAAATTTTAGAAAAATAATATATTTTTATATGGTCGGGTCGAGTCGGATCAATGATATCAAACCCGTTGAGCAACCCGTAAAGTTCGGGTCGGGACAGGTCCGGTCAAAATTTTGCAAATTTTTTTATGAACCCGACCGGGTCGGATCGGGTCACGTCGGGTCGGGTCGGGGGTTGACCCGACCCTATATACACCTCTAATTTTCACAAGCAATAGAGAGACTTCACAAATTATTTTTGCATATTTTCGACAAAGTCACCTTTGCCGCTATCCGCTAGCTCGTTTTGTTGCTTTATAAAGGAGCTCGTGTTTCAAGACACCAAATCAACCTCGCTCAAGGTCAGAAGTAACTCTCATAGGCATATGTGCTGCGGAGATTTCCGCCGTGGAGTCTGATTTTGAAGTTTGCTGGAAGATTCTTGCAGTGTGCCCCACTTTTGAACTTAACCGTGCACTTTGTCGCAAAAGTGGGGGTAAAGTGGGGGTGTTGTAAGAAGCCATCAAGTTGAGCTCGTCCTGCGACGCAATTGAAACTCATAGTCACTTATATTATGACTTATTGACTCGCTGAAAGAGTTCCTGAAACCGAAAATAATTTACGGTTGATTCCGATTTCGGTTCGAACCTTTTCTTTTTTAAAAAAAATTATATAAAAAAATCGAAAATAATTTAGATTAATTTAATAAATAAATAAAAGGTTCCGTACGGTTCCGGTTAGTATCGCTGGAACCATTCAGTTCCAACGATTCCAACCGATTCGGTTAGGGGTCGAACCCTAACCGAACAGGTCCTTTACGGTTTCGATTCCGGAACCGGAATCGGAACCTGTTGGAATCGAAATCATCCGGTTCCAACCGGTTCGATTCCGGTTCCGGTCCTGTTCCAAACCAGAACTGTGGCCGAGTCTACCAATGGGGCTTTGGTGATCTAGAGGCATTAGCCGTGAACTCTCTCGCCCTTAAATGTTGCATATATAATTATGTAATATAATGGTCACGTTATTAATAAAATGTCATATTTTGTGATATTTATTTTCCGAGTTCCGAGTCAGTGCGGGCCCCGTGTTCCTATGCTATGAAACTACTTATTTACTTTCATACTTGCCGTATATGAATATGTAGATATGTAAAATATGGAATTTGAATTCATGTATTATGAGAATGCTAATTTATAAGATGTGAATCTTGGAAAGTACCTCACAAGCCTGATTTTTCGGGAAAATCGGCCTGTGACACAGTACATCTCCTTATCCTGGGTTATATATAAATGCCACGTTCACATTTGGACTGTCAGCAACGCAGCCATCCTCACCAATCCAGATAATGAATGAAGCATATAGTTCCTTATCTTTAGCCTCAATCTTCGCGAGGACTTTCGGCAAGTAGTTTACATTTTCCAATGTGGCAAACAGAGGTTGCTTCACCAAGATATGGGCAAATGCAACCGCCCCGTTCATTTTCAAAATTTATTAAAATATATGTTTAAATTAATAAAAAATCTGATTTATTTATTATTAAAATTTTAAATTTTGCCTTTTGTGATCCCTTAATCCCTTCTTTGCATTGGGATAAGTCATCATCGATGACTACGGCATAGAATGCTGAAGTTGAACAGCCAGCAGGTGAGAGCAAGAAATCACCGGGACCTGCACTCAACCTAAGTCTTATATCAGGACAGCCAGGCGCCAGCAATGGTGAAATGTTATTTGCTATCCGTACAATTTTATTTAAAAAAAAAAAAATGAGGATAAAGTTGCGTACATCAAACCTTCCGTAGACAGCGGAAGCCTTTTGCACGGAATATAACCTACCCATCTAAAATTATAGCTGTATAAAATATTCACCGGATCAAGAAAGATACCAGCGAATATGCTGGAATCCATAGCAAGATAGGGTATGGTTTCTTTTTCATTGACTCCACTTCCCGCGAAGCTTCTCAAGCAACTGATTCATGCAATAACATAAAGCAACAAGATAGTTAAAACAAGTCATGTCTCCAAATAACTTTCAGATGACTATCTTTTGTTCTGTTCTGTCTTCATTTTGGTTATGAGGTTTTGGCTTCTCAGCTAACCTCTTCAAATTATCTGAAATTTCAATATCTTATATATTTTGAGATGGCCTTGTCTTGTCTTGTAGAATCTGAAATACTAATAATGCATTCATTATCCAAATGGAAACCTTGTATTGTTTTAACCCTGCGCCTAAACTTTTAATTTAGGTACATCAGAATCAATAATTCTATATTCTTTCACAATTGCTTAGGCAATAATCTACAAGTTTTAAGTAAATTTGTAGTATACATATCATATTGAGCAGCAACCGAGGCTTTGCCTGCATATAACTGATTGTGGTACATTTAACTATGAACTAACAAATATAACATAATTTCGACATCTCGAAGAACATTCATTCTTCCTAACAGCTATGCCATGACCATGAAATCCAACAAATGATGATTATTAGCTGCTTTGTTGACTTACTTGAATCTCTAATATCTTTGCAATAGCTTAGCATGCCGCTGATAGAAAGATTTTATCCTGCCTAGACCTTCTTCTAGAGCGTATGGATCAACGGCAAAAGTGATTCGCAGCCAATTTTTTAGCCCCACAGCAGTTCCTGCAGAAGTAATTAATGAAATCTCATTCATAGTCATGACATTGCTGATAGACTACGTCAACATGTACTGAACTTTTAGACGTAGTTAGGTGTTTTCATTGTTGATTTCTTACCAGGAAGAATAATCACAGACTCTTCTTTAGCAAGCTTGAAACAGAAATCAATATCATCACTAATATCATCCAGGAGTGAAAGATTTAATTTCAACTGCATTGAGTTGAGAATAAATAATATATCAGCAAGATGACATAACAAACTAGTTCATTTCAATCACAGAGACTATTTCCTTACCATCATAGCCATAGATCCCTCTGGTTTGTGGGGGCAACTAATGCAAGGGATCTCCTTGATCTTATCGCAACAAAGATCTGCAGTCTGCTTCAATAAATTAAGAGTTTTCTTGAAGAAAACCTCATCAGTTTGCTGAAGAATACGAGGAACTGCTGCCTAAAACGCCAAATTATAGGACTGATGAGAAACAAAATATATGATAAGCTTTTGTCGTGGTTAATGTTTACATGAAAAATATATAATGTCAGATAAGCTAAAAGGTATAGAAGTTACAAAGAGGAAAAAATGCTAAAAAATTTTATTAGCTTGGGAAAAAATATTTCTCAGGTCATGCATGCAACTTAGCAGCACAATTTTTCAGTGCTTCATTGTATTTCAGCATCATATAGTCGGTTTACTAGTTGTTCTTTTACTGCATATTCTTTGTGGAATATGATAGATTCCCACTACTTTATGATTCAATTGTCTGGCACCGTATCAATATTGAGAAATATTTCTGTTATGTTAGTATTTTTCTGATAGAAACTAAGAAATGCAGGAAAAGTAAACTAATTTGATGTTTTCAAACCAGCATATATGATACAAACCTGAATGAAGGTCGCTGGGCCACCCAAAATATCAAAGTACTTTTTTATACGCTCAACAACCTAAGTTCAAGAGAATGGAAAAATCAGATAAAGAACGAATAATTTAATACACGTGTATGCAGTGTACTTCTTACATATGAGAGGTCTTTACACACGAGCATGTATATAAAGTGCTCTAAATAACCTTTGCTATGCTAACGGAAGAAGAAAAGAGACAGAAAGGACCTTTGGTTCTCTAAACATGGAACAGGGATCGGTTGTCACGAACCAACCAAGTCGCCACCCGGGCACTATCCATCTCTTTGATAAAGAGCCAAGTGTAAGAACAGGAACAGTTGATCCAAAAACTCCCATTGGCACAAATGGCTGATCTCCAAAAGCAAGGTGTCCATAAACTTCATCAGCTATAACAAGGATTTTTAGCTTGTTTGCAGTCTCTGCAATCTAACCACAACACACAAACAATTCAATTACTCCTACTTCTTTAGATGAAGTCAATTAACATTCTTTGCAGCACTTGAATCAACATTCAGTCACACTAACCTTCTTCAAGTGTTGGTACGAGTACACATTTCCACAAGGATTGCCAGGGTTTATAATTACCAATGCAACAGTGTTTTGATCTGCAAGAGATTCAATAGCATCAAGATCCACCTCCCAGCCTTTCTCAGGTAGAAGATCAAAACGGCGAGCTTCAATTTTCCTAAAGGCGGCACAAAGTTCATAGATGGGAAACCCTGGCCTTGGAAGCAAGATATTTGCACCAGGGCGGGCAAGCATTGCCATAGCAACATCAATAGCTTGCGTGCAGCCGGATGTGATGAATACATCATCAGATGTTAACTTGTAAGGAATATCACGAGAGAGATATTCAGCAATGGCTCTGTCAAAAGTAAAAAGACATTCAAGATTAAGTAAATTATTAAGTTGCAATCATTGCTATATTAAACTAACAGTTATTTGATTGAAACACAACATCCCCCTAAATGAAAATCCAATAGGGTTTTAAGCAAGAACATACCCAGATTGTTACTCCTAAATTGCTGAACTCATTTGCAACAATGAGAAATTAGAAATTGGATTAGGATGAAACAAACCCATAAAAGGCAAAAACACAAATATAACAATTAATTTGTTGCCAAAAGCAAATACTTAATTTGATATAATTAGTGTTCTATATGTTATGGAATCAAAGGAGAATTCCACATAACAACAAGCAGAGCCACTAAAATCATATTACAGCAAGAACTAATCACCTATCAAGAATTAGCAATTTTCCAGAGAAACCCAGATAAACTAATCAAATCTTAACACAAATTATTTTACCTTCTAGTTTGAGGAAGACCAACAGTAGGGGCATAGCCATTAAACTTATCAGATTGAAGGGCATCAACAACAGCTTCAAGAGCAACATGAGTTGTGTGAAAGCAAGAATGAGCAGTAGGGTCACCCATGCCCAAAGAAATCACTTTCTTTTCATTTTTCTCATCAACATTCTCCATTAACAAACTTAATATCCCCTTGATGGTGATTGTTGAAGCTGTGTTATCGACTCCATTGCTGATTATGCTTCTATTGCTTTCCATGGTTTCTGACAACACCGCAGAGTGTACAAATCTTTGGCTTCGTGTCTCAAAATATATGAGTACTGCTGTGCTGTGCGTGTTCAACACCACACGTTGCAGTTTCTGCATGGAAACAAATTTAAAAAAAAAAAAAAGGCTACATCATACAACTTATTTAACACTGTCATTATGCTAATTTTGTTATATTTCTATTTTTATATTTAATTTTTAAAACATAGGGATAAAAGTATTTGCATAAATATCATCCTTTACCGGGTGGTTATCAAGTAGTAATTTTTCCGGCCCCCTCCTAATAAAATTCATGCAAAAAAAAAAAAACACTCAAATTTTTATTGTATTTTATATTATTATCTATTTAGTTATTATCAGTTTGGTATAGATAGACATTGATAAATTGGTATTATCGGTTAATTATTATTAGTAATTATCGTGGCTTGTAAACTCTATTTATATATCAGTACTTTCTTTTCATAGGAAATTATTAAAAAGTCCATCAAATCTTGTTTCTAAGGATTTTTATCATTATTTAGTTGTTAAGTTATGTACACTTTCTCATAATTTTGAAAACCAGACCGAAGCAGCCGGAATAAGGGATCGATCGTGAATCCGATCTGGTTAAAGATAAAAAATTAGTTTGACAAAAAATATTTATTTTTTATTTTCATTTTTTATTTTTAATAAATAAAATTATTTATTATGATTTTTGTCGATTTTTTGGACACGGTTCAACCGATTGATCCAGTAACCCGTTGAACCTTTTACATCACTAATTCAATCCCCATCTGATTATGAAAATATTACACCTTTTTATAGAGAGTGAGGGTGAAGATACCTATTTAAAATGTACTTTTTTAGCATCTGATGTTGGTCTCTATTATTAATGTATATTTTTTTCCTAAATTTTTATTTTAAAAATTAAATTTCTCTCGAAATATAAAATATTCCATATAAAAAAATTGCATGTAACTATTTTTCTTCTTTTTTTTTTCAAGTACATCACAAATACAATTACATATTATCTATCATTCTTTAAAACATCATTTTACTATTGAATCATACTCATTAAGTTGTTATAATTAGTTATAAACAGAATGAGGAATTATAATTTAGTCCTTTGGTGAGGTGGCACTACCATTTAATCCATATAATGTAAATTACGGGTCTAAGAATGTCAATGTGATTAATACTTATAATTTTCATCAATGAATTTTTATCAAATTCAAACTTCTATAAGATCAAAATCAGTCTCAAAATCAATAAATCGCACATATTATAAAGCCTTAAAATATGATTTATGCTCACAAAAATAATGACCATCTTCATTAAAATGTGATTATTCTCGTTAAAATATTCCTGACCACATTAAAATATGTGATTGCAAATCAAAAAATAAATAAATAAATAAATAAAATCAATCCAATTCTGATTAGTAAGAAAGACGTATGAGAATTGAATTGCCTAAAGTACAAGAGTCTTCACAACTTGAGCTATGTCTTTTTTATGTCAAAATATATTGACACGTCTATTGACACAACAATTGAGAAAGAAGCCAACGTTTAACTTGCAATTCCTACCACAAAATTGCACATAAGCTATTCACCACGCAACTTTTACCCGTTTGTTTTATAATTTCTTTTCATTATGTTCATGTGGTTTCTATTTCATTTATAGAAAGTGGGAGACGAAATATTAAGAGAAGATGGTTACTTCAACGTGGGAGAAAAAAAATCAGAGGGCCAGCTGATAATATATATAATAAATTTATGGTACAAACTTATAAAAGTGTTTATTTTAAAGATTAAAATTGAAAAAATTCCAAATTTTCAAGGTTAAAGGTAAAGAAAAAATAAATTCTAAGGGTCCAGACATCCTTTAAGTCTTAGGTGTCCTCTGTCCTGCAAGATAGGGATGGAGTTCAAATTAAATGTAGAGGTGTATTGGGTCGGGTTGGATTTGCATCAACCTAATCCATTAAAAGTATTTTAAATTAATTCAATCTAACTCAAATAAAAATACTCAGTGGTTGCGGGTGGACCTAGACCCAAACGGTTTACGAATTCGAGCTTTTTTGAAATCATAAAACCGGATCAAATCGGAACTGAATCGGTTCCAATTTAGTATTTCATTTTTGGAAAAAAAAAATGATCTCAATCTTATTCCAAAACGAACCAGACCAAAACCGGACCAAATCTTAAGGTTACGATTTCATATTATTATGTAGAATCGTAACCAAATTGAAATACATTTTAATTCGATGTAGGTGGGCCGGATTGAAAATTTTCAACCATCATTAATCCACAACCTTCAGAGGTAGCTTATACGAAACAACTGTTACACTAAAGACAGACTTGGATATCATCAATTATATATAACATTTTTTATACGACATCATGTAACAATATTGATCATCATGTGTTTTATGAATGAATAAATCTAAATATTAGAATACAATATTTTATTACATTTGTGTGTTTTAAGAATGAATCAATCTAAATATGCCAAGATTCGATGTGAAGATAAGTGGTAAAATTAAATAAAATTACCTGATTTTTGGAAGAATATGTTTGAGAAATTGGAACCTCTCTTCCTTTTAGAGTTGATTTGTACAACTGAAAGGCCAAAACAGGCAAAATGAATCTTCTCTTCTAAGAAAGTGAATTGCATTATTAGTACATCTCTATATATACACACACACACACACACAAAATTAAATGGGATCATATCTTATATTTTAAAGATAAGTTTGATGATTCATCAAAATAATTTAATGGCTGCCAAAAAGATAACTATTTTTAGACGTTTATCCAACTATACCCTCCCAATAAAGTCAAATTTGCCAAATAGGTTCGTGTCCATTTTAGTTTCTATATGATACCATATAAAAAAAAAAATTTACAACTAAGAAAAAAATTATGATGCAAATGGTTTTTACTTTTTTAATTCTTTCTTTATTTTTTATAACCAAAAAAAAAAAAACAAACATTTTTTGAACTTTCACTTAAAAAAAAAAAAAAAAAAAATAGATTTCTTTGTGTTTCCAGTATACATTTACATGTCTGATTCTAAGAATTACATAAAAATTGTACTACATGTTGGAATAATCTTGAGTGATCCCTGTAAAAAAAAACAAACATTTTTTGAACTTTCACTTAAAAAAAAAAAAAAGATTTCTTTGTGTTTCCAGTATACATTTACATGTCTGATTCTAAGAATTACATAAAAATTGTACTACATGTTGGAATAATCTTGAGTGATCCCTGTATATACTTATTTACCAGTAAAATATTTGTTATGTATATATTTACTAGTTTTTGCCCGTGCCTACGGCACGGTGTTACAAAATTAAATAATTTTATTTTTTAATTAAATGATGCCCGTGCATACGGCACGACACGGTGTTACAGAATTAAATGATTTTATTTTTTAATTAAATGATGCCCGTGCCTACGGCACGGTGCACGGTGTTACAGTATTTGGCCCGTGCCTACGGCACGGTGTTACAGAATTAAAAGATTTTATTTTTTAATTAAATGATGCATGTGCCTACGGCACGACACGACACGGTGTTACAGAATTAAATGATTTTATTTTTTAATTAAATGATGCCCGTGCCTACGGCACGGTGCACGGTGTTACAGTATTTGGCCCGTGCCTACGGCACGGTGTTACAGAATTAAAAGATTTTATTTTTTAATTAAATGATGCATGTGCCTACGGCACGACACAGTGTTACAGAATTAAATGATTTTATTTTTTAATTAAATGATGCTCGTGCCTACGGCACGGTGTTACAGTATTTGGCCCGTGCCTACGGCACGGTGTTACAGAATTAAATGATTTTATTTTAACTTTCTATTTTTTAATTTGAAAATTTTGACCATTTCCATCAATCAATTCACCATCTTTCCTCCAATTACCAATGAAATGATCTGAGCCGTTAATTAAGCCACATAAAGAGAGCAGTTGGATGCACTCTCTTTCCTCAAACACCATTCTCCTTTATTATATAGATTATTATATAATTATTTGAGAGATACACGTGATAAAATGACAACCAAAGAGAAAATAGACTAAAGCACCTCACACTTTCTCATTGTCAAACTTTGAAAAATATTTTTAAAGCCAAGAGTTTCCATGTTAATTGACAAGAATTATGGGTAGTCTTAAGGACAATCCACATAGATGATTGTAAATTTGGACCAAAATTAGGAGTATTAGATTTAAGAAAAATTAATATCTATGTAATAAGAAAGTCAAAAAATATATATTTTACCGATAAGGTCACATATTTTAAAATTTTATATAGAAGCTCCGAAACTCAAGGCTGTTCCTATATATATATATATATATATATATATATATATACACACATACACACACTTTGTTCCCTTAAAAGAAGAAAAAAATCTTAGTGTACAATTGTCATCCTTATGCATATGCATATGCTGGCTTGGTAAGTTACTCTAGTTTGGCAAATTCAACTTCCAACCAAGCTGGAGTTTTGGATAAATTTTTCTCAAGTCAGAAAAATTTTCAGATTTCAGATATTTGATAACAGCCAGAAAGATTTTACTAGTTGAATTAACTATTGCCAATAATAGAAACACGATACTTACTTTAAAATGAGTTACTATTTTTTTAACGGCTCATATAAACATTTTTTTTAAGTAATAATTAAGCATGCAATTAGAGTGGTGGATTTTTATGTATGTGGTGGAATATTTACTTAAATTAGAGTTTAATTTTGTTGAAATGTTTTCTTTGGTTTTCTTTCAACATGCAATTTAATTAAGAGTGAGTATTTTCGGAATCGTTTTGTTACAAACTGAAAATTCAATTTTGAAACCAGAATTGATTATTTTATGGTAGATTTCGGTTTCTAATATTTAAGAATCAATTTTTTTTTTTTTTTTAATAAATTTGGATTCTTCAATATTTGGAATCGAATGGATCCGGATCATGAAACCGAACCAAATCATTAAAATAATGTCACTGTTAAAGGATCGTGGGCTAAAACTGACACACAAGTAAAGTAAAATTGAGAATAATTGTTAGTTCAGGAGGCTTTGCCTACCATATAATAGTAGAATAATAATTAGGAGGCTTAACCTACCATAAATCTTAATAATAAAATAAAGCAATGAGACACATATTTAACGTGGTAAAACCTTCGATGTGAGGGAAACTTCCACGAACAATAATAGAATGATTTCACTATAGTATAAAGAATTTTACAACCCCTTTCTAAAAACAAAGAATGAACAATCTCACACCCACTTAAAATATAAGAATTACAACTCTTTCACAAACTCTTAAGAAGAAATAATATTTTTATCTCTTAGAATACAAAGAATTTAATTGAGAATAAAATGAAGAAAATAATGAAATGAAGTCTCTATTTATAGGCTTGAGATTCACTGTGTAAATAGTGAATTTTAATTTTTTATTATTTTCTTTTTTATGCATGTGGGACCCACCAACATAATTAATATATTTTAATTAGTATTATATATGCATTTAATTCAATGCGCCATTCGATGCTTTGACTTCACGAAATGTGCTTAACAATTCTCCTAGTTGGAAACTTGATTGAGAACCAATCAGTTTCCACACCATCCGTTCTACTTTGCCGTCTTCAAGCTACTTATGTTTCTGCTAAGCCATAACAGGATCTACACCATACAAACTTATCTGTATTGATAGGCTTGGGCATTACTTCTGTAAGGTTCTCATTGGTGTGTACTTTCAATAAGTCCACATTGTTTTCTTCCACTGCTTCACGAACAAAGTGGTATCGTAGCCCTGTATGCTTTGTTCTTGAATGAATGGCTATATTCTTTGCAATATACAAAACACTCTAACTGTCACAATACAATAGAACCTCCAATAAACTTTGAAACCAAATAGCCTCTTTGCAGGCTTGTGTAGCTGCTATGTAATCATCTTCCATTGTAGACAAAGCCATAACACTCTGTAACTTAGACACTCAGCTCACTGCTTCTCATGCAAGTACAAACACATAATCTGGAGTGAATTTTCTTTTGTCAAAATCTCTTGTAAAATTTGAATCAACATAGCCCTAACAATTAATCTGTCAATTTTCACCAAACATGCAATTTGAAAATTGCATGGAGGGTGTTGAGCCATCTACTATAAATAGAGGTACTCGGCACCTTAGAAAATCAGTTCGAATTCCACAGTTTCTCTCTGAAAATTTGTGGAGTTCCAGCTCTTGTGTTTTTATTTTTCAAGTTTTGTTGTAATTTCTTTTTTCTTTCAGTAATAAAATTATGTATATTTTTATTTAAAGTATGAGTAGCTAATTCAATCCTGCTGGGATAAAGGGTGAAGCTCTTAATATGAAAATATAGATTAATCTTACTTATAATATAATATATGAATTGTAATCTAAAAACTGATATTTAATTTAAACCTTGATTAATTATTGATAAATTTTGTTACCGCTTATATAGTTGGTTTTATATATTTGGCATAATTGAGTACCTAACTGGACTTGTTATAGACAAATGTTATCACTGTCGTTATAGATAGTTTATATGTTTTTGCATAATTAATTCCTAAAGTAAAATAACTGGGTAATAATGACAATTTATATATTATAAAAAGTAGGAATTCTCTAAATTTGAAATATCAAAAGTGGATCTCTTAGCCCCAATATTTTATTTTACTGTTATAGTTCAATTTAAAATTGTCCATCACATCAAACATTTCAGCCTTTTTATTTTCACTTGAATTATTATTTTATTTTAATAAATTTAATCTCGGTGGATCGACCACAAACTTACCGGGTTATTTTATTATTCGACACTCTTATACTTGAGAGTAAATAACCACTTTATGAGTGTGTCAAGTTTTTGACGCCGTTACCGGGGAATATAATTTAGTAGATAAAATAATAATTTACATCCTTCCAATTTTTTATTTTCTTTTATTTTCCATTTTTTTTTTATTTTTTTATTTTTTGTATTTTCTTCACCTCACTTTTTTTTAATCACTACATTTTTATTTTTTGTCACATATTTTAATTTTTTTTTTCTTTCTTTCTCTTGTTTATTATTTTTCTTTTTGTAAGTATTGTATTTGTATATTCAAATTTTAGCAAATAGTTTGTATTTAGGTTGCATGAGATATTAGTCTCGATCATCTAGCGGTATATTAAATAGAGAGTCACCATTGTTAGGCTTGGTGCTCGGAGTGCCAATCCGGATCATATTTATGTTCGATTCATGAATACGAACAATTCTTTTTTCCATAAATTACTTATTTAATGGTAGAACCCCTTGTCTGTTATATACATATTCGATCCAATTACGATTAGATATCTAATTATGATTAGATTGAAACTAAATATGATTTAGTGATACGTGCATATTAGACAAAGACCCTAGGATTTACAATGTAATGCGCAGTTACAATGTAGTTTGTAATTGACATTGGGAAACATCACTATAATTATAGATCCTTAAATAAAATTCCAAGTCAAGATTTACTAACACGGGTCGGTTAGTAAAATCCGCTGAGACCAATACATGTCGTATATCGTGACTTGGTCTGATGGTTTATCCCAATGAACCACGAGTCTCGGGAGACTCGTATAGGCACGTAGGTGTTTATTTGATAAACATTGAATGACTCACTGAAGATTTCTTAATAGATGGTACACCACCGTCAATAGGAATCTTCTCGAGTTGAGTGAGCATAATGGTCCTTCGACTTGAGATACCACAGTGGATATATGAGTTATCCTCTACACTTTGATGGCAGTCACATCACCAATCTATTTAGATTAGACCTCTACCTATTTATTGGGTGTGGACCGATGCTCATGATATCCAGTACATATCAAGATAGAATCTATCATTCCTGTGTATAGGGCATAGATATCCTACACGTGTTTGCTATCTAGTAAATTCATGGTCATGGTATAACTTCAGAAGCAAGTTCCGAGTGTTATCTAGAGATCGTAAATTTGAAAGTCGACTATCTTATACCATAAGGATTCGACATTTTTATCTATATCTCAGGTATAATATGGATAACTTGTGACGGAGGGATTATACGTATGCAATGACCTCGACTTGCATAATTTAACGAGATTATCTGAGGTCGTCATAATTCATGAGTGGGTGAATTATGGACACGAAATTGGATTTCGTGACAGATAAACCTAAACTTAGAGAGTCTCACAATATGGAGTGTACTCGTTGAGCACTTGGGCAACGCATTATGAATAATATAGATTATTCACGCGTTGTCCAAGTGCTCATCGAATTAAATGAGTTAATTCGAGTCGTTTAAACGGTTAAATGAAAATACATACTTTAGGGGATTTTGGTCAATTAATAATTAATGTGTATTTGTATTTTATACAAAATTTGATTTGATACATATTAATTAATTATCAAATGAGACTTTGACACATGCCATTAATATATTTATTTGTTATTTAATGTAAATAAATTTTTATATATAATAATTATATTAATTAATTATTTAGATATTTAAATGTTAAATATTTGAATAATTAAATGATATTCCTTTTTTCATAATTGTTATGAAAAATATTTACTTATTATTGGTTACATGTGGCATGATTTTAATAAGTTTGAAGTGTGCAAATTTGATTTGTGAAACTTAAAACTTATTTATATTTAATCAGATTAAATTATAAAAATGACAAAATTTCCCATTCAAGGTCGGTTTTGACTTATTTTTAAGTTAGAAAATTTTATATTCTCATTGATTCTTCAAGCCTTGGCCGAATACCACCCTAGACAAAAGTTCTCAAATTTAGTTTGATGAAACAAGGAAGAAAGAAAACAAGAAAAGTTTGTTTCTTGTTCTTGAATATCTAGAATTGTTCTAGGGTTTTCTACTTTCTTATAAATTGGGCCTTTTTTATTTGGTTGATGGATTTGAAGGTTTGGTGCATGTGTGAAGTAGTATTGAAAGATATTATTGTAATATTTTTTTAATTTGATCATTTGATGATATGTTGTCATTCTAGAGTGTTATGACCACTCTTATAATGCCTAGAATTATTCTTGGGTGCTTCATTGGTGGTGGTTTGGATTGGTGTCGTGATTAATATGATTAATGCTAAGAAAAATTAGATTAAAGTATGAAAAATTGATATTTTTACTTTCTGGATCAGATCTGGAAAAACTGTTTATATGGTGATGAAAATTATGTCATATAAATGTATTGGATGTGTTTTGGGTTTTGGAACAATTGTCGGAAATTGTTCCGGAGTTGAAATAAGTGAAAACGGTGAAAAATGGTGTTACCGGGTATCTTTTGAGCCAATCGGGTGACGGCTGCCCAAATAGTGAATTGGTTACTATTCGGGCAGCCCATGAACTGCCATAGTACTATTGGGGCTAACTTGGGCAACCCTCATGTGTATTGGGTAGTCGGTTCGGTCAAAAACGCGTTTTATGCCATTTTACGGAAAAATATATTCGTAATAATTTTACGATGTTTCTTAATTATTTATGTCGTTATTTGATATCAAATAAATATATTTAGGTGAAATATAAATGAATTATTCATATTGGATATTGACTAATTTATTTAATAAATTAAAAAAAATTTAAAATTACGATTTCACCCAAACTGCGAGCTTCGGCTGCGCCCGTGCCAAAACCCCAACAACCATCACCTTCACCGTCAGTTAAAGCCGATAACCAAAATGAAAACCCACCTAACCGAGATAAAAATCCAGTTGATCAGGTAGAACATGAGTCTCAGCTTGGCGATCTTAATCATCCTATGACACTCAGAGAATTCATGAATCCCACTAGGGCAGGATCACCATATTGCATTACTTTCCTCCAGATGCATCACGTTTCAATTTAAATCAGGTGTCATCCAATTTTTACCCAAATCTCACGGTCTAGAATCAGAAAATCATTTTCATCATTTAAAGGAATTCGAAGAGGTATGTAATGCTTGCACAGATTTAAACTACAGCATGAATATAATTCGACTCAAGTTTTTTCCCTTTTCTTTAAAGGATAAGTATAAAATTTAGCAGCATAACCTTAGGTCAGGATCCATCAAAATATGGATGATTTAAAGAATAATTTCTGAAAAAAGTCTTTCCCCATCACATGACAAACTCCTTTAAGAAGAGAATCACAACTTTCACACAAAAGTCGAGAGAAACACTTTACCAATATTGGGAGAGGTTTTAAGAAATGTTATATATTTGTCTACATCACAGGTTTGAAATATGGAGGTTGGTTTCCTACTTCTACGAGGGTTTAACATCCCAAAGTAGACAACTAGTGAAAATAATGTGTAATGGTGAGTTTAGGGATAAAAGTCTCGAAGATGAACTAGATTACCTAGAACACATAGCAGAGAATGCACAACACTGGGACACATTTAACACTTATGAGTCGTCTGTAAAACCATAGTCATCTGGAAGATGCATGTTTAACTTAGGGAAAACCATGACCTTTCTACTAAATATGCATCTCTAGCTAAAAAAGTTGAGGCATTAGAAATGAGGAAGAGTGATCATGTCAAGTCAATTCAAGAAGTCACATGTAAAAACTGTAATTCAAATAAACATGTCACACAAATTTGCCCAACCTTGCCAACCCTGCAAGGATGTCTCCATGACCAAGTCAGTTCCATAAACTTTTTCAAGAGACCAAATCCAAACCAATACTCACAAACCTATAATTCTGATAACCCAGCACAACTATCGCAACAACCTCCCCAAGTACACCATAAATTCCAAAATTCTCATAATTATGCACCATATATCCTACCACGTATGAAAACCCTTGAGGATACCTTGTATGCATTCATTGAGAAACAGGAAACCATCAATAATCAAAATATGCATACATTGATTGATTTGAAAGATATATTTTCCAAAATCATATCTACATTGACCATTAAAGAGAAAGGAAAGTTTTCTGCACTACCATAGCTAGAATCCAAGAATTATCAAATCACGAGGGTAGTTCTAGTAGTCAACACATAGACCAAGTCAAATCTATTGTTACTCTTCGTAGGGGTAAGGTCATACAAAGACTTATTCTTGAACCTCATAAATATTCAGCTTCTATGGGTAAGGAAGAGGTTGATAAACCATTACCTCTCGTTGATGATAACGATTTGTCACATGCATCTTTAATTCCTCAAGCATTGAAAACAAATAAATTGAACCATTCCCCAGATATATATGAAATATTCAAACAAGTGAATGTCAATATTCTTTTGTTAGATGTCATCCAACAGATACCATCTTATGTCAAATTTCTGAAAGACTTGTGCACCATTAAAACAAGAAATCAGGTAAGAAAGAAAGTTTTTTTTAGCTAATAGGTAAGTTTCATTCTCTCAAAGAAATCTTTTTTAGCTAATAGATAAATATCATTTTCTCAACCAATAATGCAATGATTTACAAAGACCTTGGTTGCCCAACTATTTCATGTATTATTAGAAATCAAAAAATTGAACATGCATTGATCTTGGAGCTAGTATCAATTTGCTTCTATTTTTGGTTTACCAATAACTTAATATTGGTTAATTAAAAACAACTTCAACTACTCTTTTACTTGCCAAATATATCAGTTAAGGTACCGAAATGAATTATGGAAGACGTTTTATTTCAAGTCAATAAATTTATATATCATGTGAATTTTATTATCTTGGAAATAAACCTGCAGCATATAATTATAAGCCAATTCCTATAATTCTTGGTCATTCATTTTTAACAACAGCTAATGCTTTAATTAATTGTATGAATGGAATCATGAATTTTTCCTTTAGCAATATGACGTTGGAGCTTAATATTTTTAACATGTGCAAACGATCATACGATGAGGACAGTGAAAATGAGATCATGTAATTAATTGAACCAATTTTGGAAAAACATATTCATGAGAGTTTATCTGACCCTATGGAAATTTGTGCAACTAATTTTCTTGAATCAAGTATGCAACTAGATTCAGATATTTCTAATAATATTTCTTTACTTAACTCTACACATGCACTGGAAGATGATGAGAACTAGAAATACATGAAGAAGAAAAATATGAGGAAGCACCCAAATTAGAATTAAAGACTTTGCCAGGAGGATTGAATTATGCATTTCTTAAAGATGAACAAACTTACCATGTGGTAATTTCTTCCTCTCTCATTAGCGATCAAGAAGGTAAGTTGTTAAATGTGTTGAGAGAACATATACTGACGATTGGATGAACTTTAAAGATATAAAAGGCATTAATCCTTTTATATGCACACACGAAATACATTTAAAAGATAATGCCAAGATATATTGTCAACCCCAAAGAAGATTAAACTTTCACATAAAAGAAGTGATAAAACATAAATCCTTAAACTTCTTGATGTAGGCATTATCCACCATATCTCCAATGGTAAGTGGGTAAGTCCTATATAATTTGTGCCAAAAAAGTATGGAATAACTATTGTAAAAATGATAAAGGAGAATCAACTCCAACTCGAATCCCATCTAGTTGGCATATGTGCATTGATTATAGAAAATTAAATGGCGTTACTAGAAAAGATCATTTTCCTTTACATTTTCTTAACCAAATTTTGGAAAGAGTAACAGGACATCCCTACTATTCATTTCTTGATGGTTACTCAGATTATTATCAAATTCCCGCTACTTTGGAAGACCAGTAAAAGACCGCATTCACATGTCCCTTTGGAACATTTACATTTAGCAAAATGTCATTTGAACTTTGTAATGCACCATCAACATTTCAAAGATGCATGTTAAGCATATTTAGTGACATGGTTGAACTTAGTTTAGAGGTATTTATGGATGGTATAACTATTTTTGGGAACTCATTTGATAATTCTTGAATAATTTGGAAAATATTTTGAAAAGATATGAAGAAAAAAGACTTGTGTCAAACTGGAAAAAATACCATTTCATAATTGATTCAGGAATTATTTTAGGTCATATTGTGTCATCTAAAGGTATTGAGGTTGACAAAGAAAAAATAAAAGTGATCTCTAAATTACCGCTACCAAAAACAGTCAGGGAAATCCATTCCTTTTTATGACATGTATGATTTTT
Organism: Zanthoxylum bungeanum; assembly: GCA_019454045.1. Lineage (NCBI taxonomy): Eukaryota > Viridiplantae > Streptophyta > Magnoliopsida > Sapindales > Rutaceae > Zanthoxylum > Zanthoxylum bungeanum. The sequence continues at coordinate 90,332 of SKCR01030594.1, forward strand.
TAGGAGGTTTATTAAAAATTAGTACTATATCCAGACCGTTGTGTAACCTTCTATTAAAAGATGTAATATTTGAATGGACATATTAATGTCAAAAATCATTTGAAAAGATTATCAGTCTTTTAACTTCAGCCTCTATCATGCAATCCTCTGATTGGTCTTTGCCTTTTGAGCTAAGGTGTGATGTCAGTGATTATGCAGAAGCACAATATTATGACAAAGAAAAGAAGGTAAGCCATATGTAATTTATTACGAAAGTAAAACTTTAAACAGTACACAAATTAATTACACTACCACAAAAAAAGAATTATTTGCTGTAATATTTGCATTGGATAAATTTCGATCATATTTAATTAGTTCATCTACCGTTATTTAATTTGATCATGCTGCTATTAGATATTTGATGTCTAAACAGGATGCAATGCCAATATTACTACGATGGATCTTGTTACTGTAAGAATTCAATCTCACACTCAATGACAAGAAAGAAGCAGAGAGAATATAATTGCAGATCATTTATCGAGACTCATAAATGAGTCAACAATTGACACAACTCCTATTAATGACTCATTTCTTGATCATTCTTAATTTTCCATAAATAAAATGCCTTGGTATGCTAATTTTGTTAATTTTCTTGCAACAGGAAAAATACCTCCAGACTGGAGCCATCAAGACAATAAGAAATTTTTGACCAAAGTCAAAAGATTCTATGTAACATCCCGCCTAGGCCAGGAGGATGCTCCGGCAGGAGACAGGAAAACCCATATCCATAAACCTCTGAATCTGACGAAATTTCGGCATGATGTATGCAGAACATCATGCAACCTGGCTTATAGCCAGCACCAAAAGACAACATGTTCACACAATTCAACATATATGCAATCACCATCAAGGCCTCAGGCCAGAACTCAATGAAAAAAAATGCAAATACTTGGCCTCCGGCCAAAATTCAAAGTAGAACTATACTATTACATAATTCATACATAATATACAAATGCAAATACAAAGACAAGGGCCTTGAGGACCCATAACTCGACCCAGGACTCAAAATGCTCTTGACTGCAAATGAGGCGATTCACTGTCTTCAAGGTCTTCACAAAAAACATGCTGGCCAAGCATGTCAGCTATAGACCTGCAAAACTAACAAACTGTTTTGATGTGAGTCATAAGACTCAGTAAGTAATCATAATCATAACTACAGCATAAACACACAATAGCTTATATTTTCGTTCTATTAAGTTTCTCAACCTATCTTTTACTGTAATCAAGCAATTACATTTCGCTCCTTAACTCTCAAACTGTATACAACTCTCATATAAGATTACATAGTTAACATATTAATCAAAGCATACTATTTAAATTCTGCTTAACTCCTTTATTTTTCAGATGTCTGAAGTATCATCAATTCAGTCTTCTCTATACTATTACTCATCTCATTCTTTTATTACTTACATACAGTCTAAAATTAAATCACTCACTTACATCTTTACATCACATTTATATTACTAATCTTACACACTTACTTGAATTCATAATGCTCTATAATGCATATACGAAACCAACCTCATACGTTCCTCATAAGTCATAATTCTATAACATATGTATATCGTGCTCATATATATAACATATATTCATTATAAGTCATAAATCTCTTATGCATATATATGTACCAACATATATTCTTAAGTAGCGTTATATTCATTTATCTTGAACTACAAAGTTCAAATCCATTATAACTGACCATGCTACTATGTACTTGTATTCTACACATGTTACTTCGATATGAACATGCTACATACAAAATCATCCACATATATATATAAGCATAATAATGAGATCATGTATCAATGTTAACGGTATGAATCAAATGTACTCATGCTATGATGCTTTGTCAACTACTATGCGTGTCTCATAAGAATCACCAGAATCCATGATATATATGCATGATGGTAAATCCTACTCTGCTCTAACATGTTATGCTTTTAGAAAATACTTTTTCTGAGAAACTGCTTTCTAAAAATTATTTCTGAAACTCAGTTTGAAAACCTCTTAATAAAACTTATCTTTCTAAAATCATGTTTTGAATCTCTGATACTATTTCTAAAATCTTGTTTCTGAAAGTTGTTTACTGGGAATCTGAAAACTGAAAACTCTTTCTGAAAATCTTTCTTTTTCTTGTATTTCTTTCTAAAACCGTCTTTCAAAGTTCTTTTCTGAAAACTGAAATCTGAAGTCCTTTTTCTGAAAACCAAACTGAAATCTGAAATCCTTTTTCTGAAAACCAAATCTCCGCCCGTAGGCGCATCTCCGCCCCAAGGCGCATCCCCGCCCCAAGGCGCATCTCCGCTTGTAGGCGCATCTCCGCCCAAAGAAGCATCTCCGCCCGTAGGTGCATCTCCGTCCGTAGGCGCATCTCCGCCCATGAATGTACCATCTGAGCGCTGAGGATCTAGGAGTGTCCTCCTAGTCCTCCATATGTGCACATGTGTATAAATCTGTCAATTCCAACAATGTACAACAGTGATGGGTCAAATCCCAAATCCCGAATCCATATGATATCCGTCAATTCCATCAGTGTCTCAAGTTACGTACTGGGGTGAGGTTTTACCTCATGCCCCGAAAATATAAAACTCATGCTTAAATCTCAAAATTAAAGGGAACGTTTTCTGAAATACATTTCTCTTCAAAAACAACTGAAGCTTTTCTTTAAAACACTCTGAATTTTTCAAAACCTTTCTTAATTTCAACTTCACTCTGGAAATCATTTCTAAGAGTTTCTGAAAATTCTGAAAATCTTATCAGCTCATGAAAACATTTTGTTTATGCTAATGCACCCAAATATATATGCATTCACATAATTATGCTCATATACACACACATATTTTCCATGTATATGCTCTTGTATGCATGCCCATGTACTACATTCTCAACCTACGTTTGCTATTTCATGTTCAAACATACATATTTCTCATAACCATAAGCTTTCACATAATCCTTTCTACCTTAACCATGTCTTACTTATGCTCATCTTTCACTATCATATTCTGAATATTTCATTCGTGAAATGCATGTATTTCACACTAGTATACATATAATTGTAACATGTTTTCCCATAAACATTGTTACTTACACTATTACCTTCTTAATTTCTCATATGCATCAATGTTATGCAAACTTATAACCACAAGAATGTATATACAAACATTTCTCATACCTATCTACTAACTCCATAGCTATACTTACACATACCATATAGAAATTCCTTTACAATATCATACTCAAACATATACGGGTTTCAAATTCTTAGTTCTTAAACTTACTTACCATTTCCTAACTATCGACTTGCGCTAAAAAATCTCATATCATAAACTTACATATATTCTCATGCCATGCATATACTACTCATTTATGCTTTCTATCATCTTATATACATGTATCTGTACTTATGGTGCTAAACATACATATATATATATATACACGACAGGATCTCAAAGCATACAATTCATTCAAAAGAACATATAATTTTCAAATTTTAATAAAGGTTGGCCTGGGTTTGCAAACACAGTACCAGATCTGGATCCCAGAAATGGTGCTCTGAAGAAGGAGGGAGAAGAGAATTACAACTGAGGGGAGAGATCTGGTCTCTATGCCTCAGAGGAGTAGTAACAGTTTATATGGCAGTACTGATATGAATTATCAGTCCGCGAGCATGCTTTAAAAATAAAACTTTAAATAAAATAAACAGCTTTGTATATTATTAATGGAGAAATTGCTTACATTCTTTGAAAACTAAAAACTAAAAACTTAATTTAGAGAATTTTTGCAGAAGGAGGTTGAGAGAGATGGGAGAAGAACTAGAGAATACTTTGGAAAAAACACGGATGCTCTCTCCTGAGAGTTAATGGGAACTATATACCCAATCAACCAACTACTTTACCAAACTTTGAATTATTACAATGACTTTTGAATTATTACAACAGTAAGATGCTCTGCTTTTCTGACTTTCTGTGATGTGCTTTGAAAAATTTATTTTATCATCACATGGGCTTGTAAGAGTGAGCTGGTTTTGACAATGGCATTTGCTTTACGTCTTTATCTTCACATGGTGTCTGCTTTCTTCACATGGGCTTGTTGGAAAGGCAAGAAACACGTGAATTTGGTATCTACTTTTACAACTTTTGATGCTTGTGGTCCCATTTTTGGTGAAACATATCTTCAAAATTGATATTGTATCCCACAGCTTTTTTCTCGTGAAGAGAATAGTGAGTGAAGGGGAAAGAATATCAAAACTTTTTACTTTTTAATTTTTTTTTTCCTTTAGAGAGGAGAAAATACCGAAACAGTCATCTTCGTTATCATATCCAAGGGAAATAAAGGGCTGTGGCTCCCCACTGCTTGATGAACTGGCAGCTGATGAAGCTGGTCTAGAAGCAAGGAGCTGTTGCATGATTTGGAAATACTCTTCTTCAGATTTGGCACCTGCCAAGAGAGACTGGGCCGTGGACTTATAAGAGAGGAAAGTGCTTTGGGCTTTAACATCTTCAATGTTGGATTTGATGTGGCCTTTAGCACAGAGCCATTGCTGGACCATGTGTTGGGACAGCTTGGACTCTTCATCAAATTTGGACCACCACTTTACTTTGAAGGTTCTTTGGATTATCAATTGGGATTCCTGAGTGTGAAATTGAAGACTCCACATCCAGACCCAAGGTAAGAAAAATTTTGTACAGAAACAGAAAAAAGGGGGAAATCTTTTTTCAGAATCAGAAGGAATGTAATGGGCTTTAAAAAGGTTTTAACAGGCTTTTGCATTTGGGGTAAGGATATCTGGGCTTGGTCCATAATAGTTCCACCAGTGTTGGAACCAATTTGGAAGGCTTTCGATAGTTATTTTTGAATTAAAGAAAAATAACCATGAGTGGCTTTTCTTTGGATTTTGTATAAGAAATGTATTAAACCATGCTTGCTGGTAATCCCAGTAAGAGAAAGCTAAGCAATGGTTTAGGCGATTATGAAAATGACGGAAAGTATTGAAGGCTATGGAGGGATTCACCCCATTGTTTTGGAGAAAGGACTTTAAGGATAGTAGCCGTTGAATAGGCTGGCTCAGAATGAGCATCAGAAAGATAAAAATGTTTGAATTTCACTGATTCAGTGAATTCAAGAATGTCTTGGTAAAAGGATTGGGGTTTTGAAAAATCTCATGGTTTAAAAAACCAACCCTTTGGGAAAAACTTTGAAAGAGTAACAAATGGATCAATATTATAAAACACATCTTCAACACTTAAAATAAATATATATATATATATATATATATATAAAATATATATATATATATATATGCACATATATACTCACTCTCGCATGAACTTGGACTTTTGCATTCACACCAGTCTTATATGCTTACTAGTTCCTATTTATTCATGCATACCAATATCTTATATATTGCATAAGTTACAGACTTCCATTTATATCACTAGTCCCATTTCCTAATTATCGACTTGTGCTCAAGAATCTCATATCATAAACTTATATATATTCTCATGCCATGCATATACTACTCATTTATGCTTTCTATCATCTTATATATATGTATTTGTACTCATGGTGCTAAACACACACACACACCACACACATATATATATAGATATATATATATATATATATATATATATATAGTATATATATAATATATATATATATATATATATATATGCGCACATATATGCACATATATGCTCACTCTCGCATGAACTTGGACTTTTGCATTCACACCAGTCTTATATGCTTACTAGTTCCTATTTACTCATGCATACCAATATTCTTATATATTGCATAAGTTACAGACTTCCATTTATATCACTAGTCCCATTCCCTAGGGTGTGATTTTCTACATAATATAGTATTTATAAATATTTCCATACTCTTTATGAGTGTGCATAAACTTGTCATTCTTACACTTTTCAAACTCAAGTTTACTAATCTTTTACTACTTACATAAGTATATGTAAATATATATCCGGTTTCATGTTTACACATATACCTATAAAGTTTCTTTATATATATATCTAGGTTCCATGCATTTAACTATATACAATTTTGTTATATAACTAATTACGAACAATGTGAAATCTCTTAAGTATTCGTAGCATGAGTTACTTACCTGGTTAGGTGGACACTCATGATCCTGGTCCGATCTGTCACAACAATAAAATAACAAACATGATCAAAACCGCTATTTGCGGAACTTTCAATTATCTATGATAACTACGGGCTTCCCCGGAACACCCGAATCATCTTCGATACTACAGTACAAACTTTATTACTTTAATACATATCTTTCTATACTATTCCAACTAGCTGGATAGCCTAGATTCTTATTTTACTCGTTTGCGGTAAATCTTGCGGAAAAGTTTCCGCAAACGCTACAAAAGGATCTCGAACCCTCCGAACTCCAGAATTACTTAATTACTCTCGCAATATCACATTTATACTATTTTCATGATTACGATGAACTACGCTCGTTGCGCGAGAAACTCAGTTTTAACCGGAAACTCGCTAATTCTACTGGATCGATCATATCTCACCCGATTCTCCCCGGATTCTACCACATTTATCATTTTAACATATAATATTATATTCAATTCGAATCATGGCAATTCGCTAAACTACGGAATTACTGGAATCATCCGAAACTAAATCAATACACTTTAAAACATCAAATTTTGAACGGAGAGTCGTACCAAAATTCCGAGGCCATATTCAGACTCCTAACGGCCAAACAAACGCGCTGGTGTTGTCGGAATTCCAATCGGAGCTACTATTCATCGTGGGTTCACTGTTCACCGCGGCGCCTCTCATCGTTTTGCATGATTCTGGCCGCTGTTCGGTGAAACCGACTCCGCATACTCGTAGTACTCTCCGAGGGCTTCGATTTGGTAGGTGGCTCGGGCCGTGGTTCGAAGCGACGAGCCAGGATCGACTAACCAATATGCGCCATTTTCTCTTTTATTTCCTGCCGTTCTGGTTACCGTCTGCACGATCGCCGGCCACCACGAGATGCGCCGTGGCCGGAAGATCCCAATGGCGCCGTCGCACGCTGCCGTCGGCCACCGGAGGGCCGTCCACGCTTCAATTTCTCTTTCTCTCTCCTGGACGACCACACCACATTTCTTCTCTGTTTATGCGTTTTGTAAATCCCATTTTTCTTCTTTTTTTTGTTTGCTTTTAATAATAATAATAATAAATAAATAAAAACACAAATATCTCATTTTCGAAAATGACTAAAATACCCCCACTATGAAGGGTATTTTCGGAAATCAGCCCATTCTAAGCTCTTCTGATGCGATTCTCAAAAGTGCTCAACACGAAGTTATTCATCTTGGAAAAACGAGTACGATAGCTCAAAAATAAACTCAATCAGAGTTCGTTTTCTAATTCTATGGTCAAAACAGTAAACTTTACGCGCTTTACGAAAATCACGTAACTGACTTTTGATCCCACGCGTTTTCCAACGCGACAAATATTCTTAATATATTATTCCAACTCATATATCACCACTTGAACTCTTATTTCTCTGTTATCCTCATGATCCGAAACTATAACATCGGTCCGGGAATCCGCTAGAACAGTCCCGAAAATCCGGGATGTTACATTCTACTGGGACGACCATATCTGTTCAAGTATTGCCCTGATCAGATTTTCCGCTGATGCATACCAGATAATGAGATAAGTGGTATTATTTAGTTTTGTCATTTAGAAGCATGCAGAGGTCACTTCTCATCTCAAAAAACCACTGTAAAATCTTACAGTGTGGATTTTATTGGCCCACCTTATTTAAAGATGCACATGCTTTCTGCAAAACTTATGAAAATTATCAAAAGTTGGGATCCATTTCCAAAAACATTTACATCTCATCTTTGTCATCGAAATTTTTGATTATTGGGGAATAGATCTCATGGGTCCATTTCCATTGTCATTTGGATTTTTATATATTTTAGTTATAGTCGATTACGTCTCAAAATGGGTTGAAGTGATTCCTTGTCGAAACAATGATCACAAAACTGTGATTAAAGTTTTTTAAAAAATATTTTAATTCGATTTGGAGTACCTCGGGCTATTATAAATGATGAAGGTAAACACTTTTGTAACAAAACTTTTGAGTCTTTCATGAAAGTATGAAATTACACATAAAGGATCCACCACCAATCACCCTCAAACAAATGGTCAATTTGAACTAGCAAATGGGGAAATCAAATAAATTTCTGAAAAACGGTTAACGCAAATCGCAAAGGTTGGTCTCTTCGATTGACTGATGCACTTTGGGCATATCGAACCGTTTTTAAAATGTATTTGGGAATGTCTCCATATCATATAATTTATGTTAAACCTTGTTATTTGCCTGTAGAACTTAAGCATAAGGCATATTGAGCTATTAAAGCATTCAACTCAAACCTTAAAAATGCCAGTCATGAACGTAAACTACAATTAAATGAACTTAAAGAGTTAAGGAATGATTTATATGAGACTACGAATATTATTGAAGCTAAAACTAAGGTCTTTTATGATAGTCGAATTTCACGAAAAATATTTATAATTGGTCAAAAAGTCTTACTTTATACTTCTCGTCTTCCTTTATTTCCTGGAAAATTGAAATCCAAATGGAGTAATCCATTTATTATGAAGCACGTTTACCAATATGGAGCTGTTGACATTGAGAATCATATAGATAATGATGTACTTAAAGTGAATGGATAACTTCTTAAATCATTTTTGGAGTGTGTTTAAATTTTCAAGAATCTATTTTCCTTTCAAACCCAATGTACTGTGATTGATGTGTTATAAGCTGTTATTTTCTTTTCTTTTCTTTTGTATTTTTCTAATTTCCATTTTCTTGAGATTTACAGCATTTTTTTCTTTTTCCAGAGTCTTGCACCCCGGGGTTAAACAACGGATAACGTACTCCATGACTTTAAGTCAGTTCTTTCAGTTTCCTAAAATTACTGATACCCTATAATTAAGGTATTAAATAAACTCTCACAAAACTCCACAATCATTTTCCTTCTCTCCCCTAAAATGCTCTGATGAAAATTTACAAAGCACGTATCAAAAGAATGAAGCTTCTTATGATCAATGGCATTCCTAGTGACATTCGTTGGGTATTGAAACAATGGTTCACTTGGCAGAGAATCATCTGACTCATTCTTTTCTTACATATCTGGTTTAGGGAAAATCACATATGCTAAGAAACGAAGAGCTAAATAATTAGATATTTGTTATTAAATATGCACGCTGGATTTGCAAACACTTGTTGTCGTTCTTTAGTAATGGTGTCCGATAATCGCGAAGATAAAATTCAATTCATTGGAGATTGTTGAGTAAGTAGTCTTTAGATGATATATCACTTACTCTTGAGACACATCCTAGTTGACATATTCATCGGGTGATTCGAAATTGCATACACAATTTCAAAAAGAAAGACAATAATACAATCTTGAGAATCTAATTTAAAAGACCTTGTTTGCAAATTTATAAGAAAAATATATGGGAAATATATCTTTTTACCATAGAAGGCGTTCAAGCCGTTATTGGACATAAAATCGGAGGAAGAGTGTGAGTAACAATCACAACTACTATTACATATTGTTTCAATTTATTACTTTATTTCCTTTACTTTAAATTACTATTTTGATTTACTTTAATTTATTGTTTTGATTTTCTTTACTTATTTTGCCGACAATATCTAAACTTTTTGACTTTCATGATCTATTTTATTATTCATCTGACAATTATTATTTGACAGGTGCTAGTGCTATTATTACTCACTTTTTTTAGGATCCGTAAATACAACTCATTGTTTCTCTTTTCGACACGTCCATATAAAAGAGAGAGCAAAAATAGAGAAAACTTCAAGACGATCAGTCACTAATATCTGTGTATTTTATGGATCTAGCTCTGGTACTAAACCAGAATTTGTTAAGGCCGTAAAAGAATTGGGTAGAGTTATGGTGGAAAGAAACATGCACTTCAATTGATGAGATGTGTTTCAAGGGCCGTGTAATAAGGAGGTAGTCAAGTTTTAGGAATCATCCTAAGAACTTTAGCACACGGAAATCTCATCGGAAAATCAAATGGAGAATAATACATTGTTAAGGTATGTCTGAAATACTCAAAAAATGATTAATCATGCTGACGCTTTATTGTTTTACCAGGTGGGATAGGCACGTTGGAAGAAATATTCACAGTTGCGTCATGGATAATTTTGAAAATTCACCGAAAACTTATTGAACTACTCAATGTAGATCATTTTCTCGATTTTCTTTTAGTATTTTTGAAAGATGCTAAAAGTCTGAGTTCATTTCAAAACTGACAAAAGATAGTGTTCTTACTGTAGGAAAATATGCTGAATTAATCGACCAACTGTTAGCCTATGAACCAAGAATCGACCTAATTTTTTTCAAGTTGGACTGATCAGATAACGATTGTGGCATAAAGCATAGAGTGGACTTGAATCTTAATCTGTATATTTTTTGGGGTTAATATAGTATTGTTGATTCAATTATCTTTTCCACACTAATTAGGTGAGGTGATGTCTTCTAAACTCGACTTCTTCTTATTAAAACATTGGGGACGATGTCTCAAATTCGTTTGGGGGGATGGTTGACTAGATAGTTTTCCTTCTTTTGTATTTTCCTTTTGTAAATATATATATATATATAATATCTATATATATAGATATATATAATATATATTTTATCATTTATTGTTTTTTTAAAAAAATTATAAAATTATTTTGTTGTTTTTGTTTTGTTTTGGATTTCTTATATTCTAAAAGAGTTGCACACACTACAAGAAAAAAGGCTTTTACTGATACTAAATTAGTGTCAGTAAAGGGTTTTACTGACACTATATAAATGTGTCAGTGTTGCCGGTGTCAAGTAAACGTTAATACTTGTATCAGAAATTATTGACACTATGGTATCAGTAATCTCTCACACTATTTAGTGTCAGTAATTATTGACACTATATCATCAGTATTTAGTGATACTATTGTCAGTAAATTTTGTTACTGCAGTATCAGTACATCGCATATATTTGATTTTTAGTGTCAGTAATTATTGTTACTATAGTATCAATATCCGTCAATATCTTTTAAAATTTAAAAATCGTATTATTTCACAATTATATTTCTTATTTTTTGTAATTAAATTAATCATAAAATATATATATATAATATATAATATATATATATATATATATATATATATATATATATATATATATATATATAATATACCATCAATGAAATAAAAACTAAAAAATTACATTTATATAAATTCGCAATATAATAGATTAATCGTATTAATCAATTCAACAGTATCACATGATGAATACAAAAACTCCATAGACAATCTTTAAATTAACATATATATATTTCAAAAACTACTCTTAAAGTCCCATCAAAATGTCATGCCCCACCAAATTCATGATACTTGTTGAGAAGCCTGCAACAATCCCCCAACATATAGATATCTGGCACAAAAATCTGAAATTATAACCAAATGTTAAGAATTAGATGGACTTCCAAAAAAATCGATATCTTCATAAATAAAAACATTAAATACATCCAAATAAAAATACAAAATATAACCCTAATCTAATTTTTGTCACATAAAGCACTTATTGACAATAACCATACCAACAACCTAAGAGCATGCATATAAAAACCAATGGCATCCATAATAACCAGTTGTATCTTTCATACCGCTACATAATCACCAAAACAAACAAATCAATAACACACACACACACATATATATATATATATATATATAGACGGACATAAACTGAAATAAAAGGATCTCATGAACCAGATGAAGTTTATCAGATGACATGATCTAATACTGTTTCCAATGCAGGAAGCAAATCAAGATGACAAGATAGTTGTTCATTATGGAATTCCTGGAAACTAAAAGTTCAAAGCTCAAAATGTACTAGAATGTAACATTCCAGGTAATTGCTTGTAACATCCCCCCTAGACTAGGATGTTACCGGCAGGAGACAGGCAAATCCTGACTCCATAAGCCTCAACTCTGCCGGAATTTCGGCATGACCTCTGCTAATAACGAGCAACCTGGATCAAGTCCAGCTTCACAATACAACCTAAAGGGCCCAACACAATCTAATAATCAGCTCAAACATAAAAACCACTGGGCTCCATGCTCGAAAGTACATACAAATAAAAACTTTATAAACTGAAACTCTTTACAACCAAATTTATAAAAGACTTGATTCTTATATGCCCAGACCTGGTGACTGGCTGACTGCATCACTGCTATTCGGTCGGCTCCTCCAGTTCTGGTGTCTGTGGTCGACATATTATATCCCCAACCTGCAAAACTCCAAACACTGTTGGGTTGAGTCATAAGACTCAGTAAGTAACTATGTTCATTCCTTGAGCTGCAAACATACATAAATTCTTTGTTTCTTACCTACTTACTTTTTCCTAATCTAGTTCGGGCATTCATCATAATTATCTTTCTTTTATTTCATTGAAATATCATCAAATCGGTAATATTAAAATATTATTTCTTTATATAGACATATATCATACAATCATTCGTCCATAAAAAGAGAAAGCAGAACGCAAATTCTATAGCGCCAACTACATATTTTCATGTCATTCTATATTATATGTATAAATGACATTAATATCAAAGTTCACTTACATATACATATCCAAACATTCATATCATTTTATATAACTGACGACGTAACACATACAAACATCACCATACCATAATATCTATGCCTGACTATATACTTACATATGTATTCTTTTACAAGCATAATCTTTTTTTAACAAGCATAATCTTTATATCAACTACTACACCTATTGTCACAACTAGAGATGATAGTAAACTCATGTGTTCTTATAATGTCGATAGTCTGAAATCTGTCAAAAAGCATTTGAAAATGAATGTAAGAAATCCTTTTACTGTAAACAAAATCAGTTTTGAAATTCATTATCATAAAACCATTCCTATCATCCAGCATAACTTACTGGACGAAATATAAACGAGCGTCCAATGCCCAGATCACGCGCACAGATCGGACAATGAACTAACCGATCCCCTGCCGACAGAGGTTAGGTCATACCATTTCTGATGGCTTAGACCCTAACGATCACCCCGGCGGAAACATATGATGATATCATAAAAAGCATAGATACATACACCGATCGTCGGGGCGGAAACATAACAATAACCGATCATCTCAGCGAAAACATATCAAGAAAACATAAACTATCGCTGAGACGGAAACATATAAAAGAAAACACAATGTTCGTAAAATGTCAAAAAGTAATGTCAAAATGTATTAAATCAATATGCAATTCCTTTGAAATCATTTCCCCCCCCAAAACATAAATATGTGCAAATCAAAAGTAAATCTTTAATGCATCATTTTCAAAATACATAACGATCGTCCACTGCTCAGTCGCGCGCAAGACTGGACAGTGTACGTACCATGTCGACAAGGTGGTGGGCCAACCATTTTCCGATGATCTGGACCCGTAACGATCGCCCCGGTGGCCAACCCGGAACGTAACATAAACGATCACCACGGAGGGTTAAAAACATAAATCATCAATCTTTTAGAAACAAATACCACGTTATCAAAATATATTTCAAAACATTTCACGATTCAGACTATCAACATCATAGAATTTTTTTATCAAAACTATAGCATTATATTTTAAACTAATGAGTGTATGCAGCAACAGCTACTAAGGGCATATAACTCATAACTTTAATATGATAATTATCATTTGGATTGTTCCCTATTTTCATTTCTTCTTTCTTATAAAGGTAAAAGCCCGTGGATTAGAATGGAGACAGCTATAAACCATGATCATAATTTACCAATAAAAAGAATTCAAACTCTACAACACTGCGCTCCAAGACATATAGCCTACAATCTCTTCTTTACTTAACGTGAAATTTTCACATCCGTATCACAACCTGAATTGAAACATATCATGTATTCAATTGAAACAATTTGCATCAGTCAAAGCAAATGAAGAGTGCTAACAGCTGATGGTAAATAGGTGTTGCTGCAAATATTCCCAAACCTTCCAAGAAATGACCATTGTCAAAAGAACAGCCAACAAGAGTGGTATATATATTTTCCCAAGAAAATAATAGTTCATAGCTGTCACTCCTACCCAATCAATGTCGACACCATGATCTCCATCAATGTGAAACCATAAATCTAATAAACAAGTTAACTAACAGAAAAATCAACATTTAAAAAAAAAACAAAACTTTTGCCAGTTTCAGCCTTGCTGACTAACTTTGCAGCTAGTTCTAATATCAATTTGTAAAACTGAGATTTGGGCTACCTCTGCTTTAACTAAAACTCCGTCTATGATGTTTGACATGACATTTAGTCACACATGTACCAAATGTCTTGACCAAAGATTTCAGAAGACAGAATAATGCAAACATTCACATATCTGCCATATGCATTTGGCAGCAAAAGAATGAACGACATAAATTTCAATGCTCAAATCAAAAGGCAAAACCACAATCAGTAAATCACAAAGTTCCAATGCAGGAAATAATTTACCAGCTTCACAATCAAATACCAGAATTACCTCAGAAGCGAATTCCTCAAAACACAAAATGAACTAAGCAAATTTATAATTCCACCATTGAATCCTCTACAAGTAGCTCAAACTTATTAAGCCACACCAAGTGGTTCGCACATACAAAAACAAACCCAGAATCTCATGTACCAATGTTTTAAGTCTGACGCACACATCATAATCTCAAACCCCTCTTTCAAATTTATACCCTTATAAAAAAAAATGCATACACAGCACATAAACAACTATCTTAAAACAGAATTAATTGCAGACCCATTATTCAACCTATCAATTAGCAGCTAGGTATTGCTCAAAACAGAAAATTCTCCAAACAAATTTAACAGAATCCTCTCTAAATCCTAAAACTTCCCTAGTCTTATAGAGTTCTACCGAATCTCATTTCATTTTTATTTTTTTTATTATTTTTTTTGTTAATTCGAAATTCATGACTTAATTCCTCTAATCTCTAATTTCAATAAATCCCTAAAATATTTTAACAACCCACAATTTAATTATTCAAACCAATTTCAAGTTCAGTTCAAAGCCCTAAAAATTCAAAGAATTCATGGCATGGTTACTTACCAATAGCATCCAAAATAAAATCAGAATCTCAAATCTGGGCTCCCTCATCTTCCTTTTT
The DNA here is from genome assembly GCA_019454045.1 of Zanthoxylum bungeanum. Lineage (NCBI taxonomy): Eukaryota > Viridiplantae > Streptophyta > Magnoliopsida > Sapindales > Rutaceae > Zanthoxylum > Zanthoxylum bungeanum. The sequence goes on from SKCR01030594.1 coordinate 105,616, forward strand.
CTTCTCGGCTCGGTTTCCCTCTCATCTCTTCTCTACTATTCTCGGCTCCTTTTATCTCTTTTTTTTTTTCCAGTAATCTCTCTCCATTGCTTATCTTCTTTCTCTCGGTTTTTGACTTCTTTTCCCTTTCTTCTTCTCGGTCATTCTCAGCCTTCTCCTTCGTCTCTCTCATTCTCGATCTTTCTTCTTTCTTTTGTGTTCTCTGTCTTTTTTTCTTTTTCCAATTTCGTGTATTGCTGTGGGTTCTGTGTGTTGTGCGTGTGTCATGTGTAACTACGGTTCAGGTGGGAATGAGAGGAACCCTAAATTACTAAGATTGATTTGGTAACTATGGTTCAGGTTTTGACCCGACAAATACATATATATTTTTATAAACCGCGGTTTAAGGAACAAAAGTCACGATTTGGCCCAGTGGTAAAGCCTTAAGGAAATAATTTTTTTTTTTAATTTTTTTACTGATACTAAGGTATCATTATTACTGACACTAAATTTACTGATACTCTAGTGTCAGTAATATGCGAAAAAACGTCACTTTCCGCGAGGTGTTGGTTCGACTCCAGACGACTACGCGTTTTTTTTTTTTTTTTTTTTTTATTTCTTACTGATACTATTGTAATAGTAATTACTGACACTAAAATCGCTGATACCATAGTGTCAGTAATTATTGATATTTAAGTGAAAAACGAAATAGACCCATTTACACGTCGTTTCTGACACTTTTAGCCTAGTGTCACTAACCTTAGTGTCAGTAAAGGCCTTTTTTCTTGTAGTGACATCACCTTGCCACAAGTCCTCTTGCTTCATTGTGATAGCAAGAGTGATGAAGCCTTAGTAAGTAATCCCAAATATCATTCCAAAACTAAACATATAGAGCTTGACCTACACTTTATCAAAGAACACATAGCTCAAAAAGAATTACAATTCGTTTTGTGTCTAGCTCTGATCAAGTTGTTGAATTTCTCACAAAACCTCTTCCTCTTGATCCATCTGTTTATCTTAGGTCCAAACTCAATTTTCTTCCCCGACCTTGAGCTTTAGGGGGATGTTAATGATTATTAGGAGTCTACAGTATGCTGGCTGATAATCAGATTACTCACGCTTACGTTGGTGCTGCACTTGTAGCAGAATTAAGGATGACAGATGATGATTATATAGAGGATCAAGCAATGATGATTATTGTGTTTAATATGCATAGCTAACACTAGATCGTTTCCTTTGAGAGTTGTTTCTCTTACCAAATTCTGTTATTTCCCTCCAAGAGTTAGTAACAAAAAATTACACGTGTTTTTGTATCATTGGCTCACTGTTTGACCTATTGATGTATATACGTCGTGAGCTTCAATTTGTATCCTAAACTTGATTAATAAGAAATTTTAGTTTTTTAATAAGCAAACACTAACTTAGCTTTCAAAAAGTTTTAATTTATTACATTAATTAATGTTTTACAGTGTGCTTAATTCACCATAATGCGGTGTGCCAAAGGCACCTTAAGGTATAACAGGTGATGAATAAACAGGTACTGGGAAAAATTCACAAAGACTATCTCTTTATTTCTTAATTCATATTCCTTAGTTCCAATGTTTACATAGTGTGTTATTGCTTTTTTTTTTTTTAGTATTTACTAATTTTAGTTGCAAAGTGCAGTTCTAATGGTACTTTTTCGTTTGAACCACTTATGAATCAGTTTTGGATAGAACAAATGAAAGCGGCAGAAAATAGTCAGAGATGTTGTGAATATGGATGGTGATTTTTCTTGCAAATCCGCTAGTATCCGTCTAATATGGATAGAATTTAATAAATATTTTAGTGAGTTTGGTAATTTTAAAAACAAAACTGATGCTGGTATGTGCAGGTTTGGTAAAGACTAATACCAGCAAATACCCGCAGTGAGTACCCCCAATTTTAATTTAAATCAATAATTTTTATATCAAAACACATCATTTTTTCTAACTATTTAAAAATAAAAACCTAGAACCTAATAGCTCACAGTATCTATTCCATCTTTTATCAACCTAAAACCTATAGCTTACGATACCTATTGGAATATCGTTTTTTGGAAATGTTGGAAACCCCATCGTCAAACCACCTAACCCGGACTCAAGCAAAGTAAGTAAGACCCTCGGCTGCACCAGACTCTTAAGTTACAAGAAATACAACCAAGTCCAAAATCATTTGCCACCAAGTCACACCATTTGAGGACCCATTGGAATATCTTAACCATATCTTTTTTGCTATTTGGTGTTGTTTTATTATATGTTTATTAAATATTGGTAGTGTTTTATGTTCGTGTGTTGTCAACTGAATCAAAATCCATTAAGTTCTTTACTCCTTATTATTTATTATCGTCCCAATTTAAATTTAAATCCTATATATTAATTTTTTTTTTTAAAAAAAATCATGTAGAATACCGGTACGGGTTTTGTATTAGGTTTCAATCCATTGAGGCATGTTTGGTAATGGAAATTAAAAACCGCAATGGACATGGTAGTAATTTATTTATAAAAAAAAAAAAAAAAAAAGTGCAGGTTTGATATTGGCAAACCTACACCAAACCCTATCTACTGCCATCCCTCGTGGTGAACAAAATTTTATTATAATATCATGTGAACAATAACTTTGTTATAGTAAAACTCATTCGAATAAGTCTTTCAATGAACTTCTCGTTTGAATGTAATAGTATTTGTTCGAATGAGAAAACTGTAAATTGCTACAGTACTATGAGCAGTAACCTTGCTATAGTAATTTTACTTTAAAGGCCCAAATTAAGTTTTAGAAAATCTTGAACCTGTATAAACCTTTGGTCAGTCTCCTTTTGCTTTTGATGGAAAACAAACATAAACATAAAATCTAAACTTGAGTTTCCATTTTGTTTGAGAGATCACCATTGAAGACTGAAATCATGTATCCATGTTTTCTTCCTTATGAGTGAGATTTTCTTTTTTATTAACCATTAAACCTTACCAATTCCTAACTTTTAGAGTTCTGAGTTGGAGATTAATCGTTAGAGTTTCAGCAAGAGCGAATTCTCTATTGAGTTCACTACAAAGACTTTAAAGGTTCTGGAGAAAGCTATTTGGTGCGGGCTCGGAGAGGTTCTTTAGGTTATTATAGTTGGGGTAGATTGTGTCGGTAAGGTTTGCCTTAAGAGGATTACCATCACTGTAAATTTCTTTGGGATAGTGAATTTGGGTCGTAGCCTATTCTGATAGTGATTTTTCTCTGCAAAGAGATTTTCACTTGGTAAATAAATTATGGTGTTGATTGTTTATTTTTAAATTTTGTTATATGTTTTTTACTTTCTATAGAAGTTGAATTTCATATTCGGCCTAAAATCAAGAATTTATATGATGAGGGCACTAGCGATCCAGCAAAACAAAGACAATGTTAGCATGAAGTAACTACCCACCAGTGTAGTAGATGCCATAGGCATTCCGACGCTCAAATCAGTAATGATGACGAGCAGAAAAAAAAAAGTCCAGCAGAAAGTTACCTTGATCTTCGTAGATAATCGTGAGGGCGGTAGGCTGGTGTTTATGGAGTTATGTATGCTTTTAGAACTTGAGTGTGAGTGTCAAAGCTTGAATGAATCAATCTTTTGGATCTCTTATCCTTTTATAGGTTGTGAAGTAGTCTTTTAGTCATTTTATGATTCCTTTGAAAAGTCATATTCCAATCTTATTTAGGAAATGGTAGTAGAGTAGGGACTAAATTAGAAGTGCATGTATTTTTTGGATTAGGTCTACTCCTATTATATTTGGATTATACCACTGTGCTTGTAGGCATTATGTATTGATCTAAATACTTAGTTTCATTATTAATGAAGAACTAGTGTGTAAACTGGCCAATAATGTCGAATGAGATATTATATGATACATGGTTGTTGACCAGGACAACAAGTAGCACGATTAGGGTCTATTGGAGCTCTTTTGAGTCGTGTAGGCTCTTAGAAGCCTTTAGACAGCTTGGGTCTTTACCACTTAGGGCGTATAGGCCTATGGGCCATACATATGAGCCATATGTGTAGACTCAGGGCTTTTGGTAGCCTTATGCTGGTTGGGCTTCACTTGGTAGTCCATGACATTATTTTGGGCTAGATGGAGGCGCCGAGTCATATTCCCATGCAAGTCTGATGTGTAGTCCTAAGACAAATTGACATTTATGTCTTTGGTCTAAATTTGGCCGTACAGTTGTCTCATACTCTATAGGTCAATAAGTCATTGGCTTGAAGAGTAATCAACCAGTATGTAATATGCAGTTACCATGTCGTTTGGGATACTGATGTTGTTTAGACCAGACGAAGGTCATGCTTGATTTAAGTAAATTAAATCAAAATAATTTTTACTTAATGAATTAGTTCAATATCTACCACTTTGATTTAATCCAATTAAATCAAGACATATAGATTTGCACCTATTAATACAAATTTAGAATTATCAAAATATTCTTAAATGGTAGATATATTTATGAATTTACAATTAAGCCCTTGTATAATTATTGAATTAATCCAATTAATCTAATTATGTCAAAGTAAAAAATCAATGTTATCAAATAATACTTGATTATCTTAGTTGATAATTATAATATCGAAAATAATCTTTTATCAAAATTAATCAGCTACTGTAGGCATTGCATTTTTGCATATCAGCCCGATGATGAGTCTCGTATGAAGACAACTACCTCTTTAGTCATGAAAGTCGCGGGAAACGGACGTTGGAAGGGTAAAGTTGGAAAATAGAATTTTTTATGGATTTATCCAAGTTGTTTAGCTTCGGTGCTTGTTGGACTTCCATTTCAAAGCTTATCTCAGGCCCAAAACCCCCATAGACCACTTACCAAACCCAAACCAAACCCAAAATACCCAAACCAAACCCAAAATACCCAAGCCCACCAAGTCAAGCCAAGTCCACGCCCAAGGGAGGATGATTCACGCCCAAAGCCTCTTTATTTAGGTAAATGCATATTTATCACATGCTAAAATCTTGTAAAATCCTTACCTAAATAAAAGAAATCAAATCAAATCCCTACCAAATCAAATCCAATCACCATCCTAAATAAGAAGATCATTTCCTTATGATAAACCAATTAGGAGATTCTTTCCTATTCAAATAAGGAAAGCCTCATCTCCTTTGCCTATAAAAAGAACCCATCACCACCATTCACAACCCTAGCTCACATATCTCTCTCACACGCCTAAGACACTCATTCAAGCCCTCTTGTGCACGCCCAAGCACCTCCTGGAAGTCCCCATTGCTGCATCCTCAAACAAAAATACTTAGCATTGCCGCATCCCTCTCCCCTTCATCCCTACCATTCACGCCCAACACCCTTTTTCACAGCCCCTTTTACCGCAATTCAAGCCACTCTTCACAACCCCAAAACACACCAAAACAAGCTTCAATACAGCCCCAAATTGCCACAAATCACCCTCCAAACACAGCTCCCATTCAACGCCCAAAACAGTCCCAAAAACGCCCCCCACTGCACACTGAACTGCCGCAAATCAGCCCACTGACCTGATCTATTTTGCTGCTACTTTAGCCCATAAAACAGCCCCAAAATCACCTAAATACTGCACCAAAAATTTGCACAAAGTTCCCCTTAAAAGCACTTAAAATCGCAAGCCAATTAGCCTCCAAAATCACCCAAAACAATCCACTAATCGACTAAAACTGCGACCTGAAACGCAGCAGCGAAACGACAATGAAACGGACTTAAAACAGCAGCCCGAGCATCAAAACAACGAGGAAAAACATTGAGTAAACAAATCATAAAAGTATCGGATCATTCGCCCTTCCAACGGACTTGGAACGCGCTTCTAAAAATCGACAAAAGAGGTTAGACCTGAGGGCACCTTTTTACTTATCTCCTTTATTTTTAGTTTATTTATTTTTGATATATAATTGCATGAGAGTCGTTTGAGGCATGATTTGATTGTTGGATGGACGGGACATGTGTTCCCTTTTGTGGTATATAGGATGGAAACCCGGACGTAAATTTCGTAGCCGAATTCGAATGGACGGTAGTGCAGTTTATACTCGGGATACAACGCCACGCACCACTTAAGAGACATATGTATCGTTCCATCCAAATTTGTATTTGAGCATGACATAGTCCATATGTCTTTTATTTATTATTTTAAGCATGATTTAATTTAGTTTCGTTATTTAATTTTAAAGCATGATTATGTTATTTAGGCATGTTGTTTCTTTACTCGTTATGCATGATGTTTAGTTTAGTTTATATTCATGTTTAAGTAATTATTTTTTTATGTTGGTTTGATGGCTCAATATGTTCGATGTGTGATATTGCGTGTTTGTTGTTTAAAGACTTATTTTCAAGCATGCAAACTTAGATTAGGATTTATTTAGCGGAAGCATATTAGATCTAAGTGACCTTTGAACATGATTATGGAGTAAATGTGATTGATTTATTGCACAAATTATATCATCACAATGACATAAGTAAGGGACCATTCCAAACCCAACGGTTTGAGGTCTTCCATTGCGAGGGGTGAGTACGGCCTTAAATCTTTGTCCCGGTTCACACCGGGTGGCGACTCCATTATTCTCCGGTTTAGTTCCCCGCGGACTACTCCGTACTCTCAACTAGGCCCTGAGTCTAGGACAGCATGTGTCGCCCAAGTTCTGTGTCCTACAGTCTTGCGACTCCACTGGGGATAGAGAATCGGCCCCGAAATCATGTCTTGTGATGTGTATAATTTGTGTTTTAATTGGTCATTTCTATAGTGGGTTGAGGGGGTTAATCAAAGGCTTTGTTAAAGCTAGGTGATGGTTGTGTGTCTTCCTTAATTCAATACCTTTCGAGGAAAATCCGTGAAGGCACCTAGATAATCATTACTCATATCTTGTTATGATAGACTAGTTTGGAGGACTCGTTGTTTATTCCTGTCACCAAGCGATAAGAGCCTAAGAGGCTTGGGTACTTAAGAGAGCCTCGCTCCACCCTCCCTCTGGGGAATCTATAATGGGAAATCCATTCGACAGTTAGTCACACACCGTAACTCGTTGGCACGTACCGTAAGGTATAAAAAAGGCGCGCTCACTTGGTCGCTTGAACCCTTGAGTTGGGAGTCCTAGTTATGGGCAAACATTCGTCATCGAGAGCCTTTGTCCGCGCCTCGTGAACCCACTCGTGAACCTTAGTCATGAAGAACCAGTAGAAGTTATTTATTTTATATTAATGTGTTGGACCGCCGTCATTTGGATCCAGTTGGACCTTTTGTCAAAAGATGAGAACTTGTTGGGCCATTTAAACTGGGACGAGTTCATGTCCTTTGACAGTTGGGCCAAAAGCTTCTAAAATACCGGTGGGCCATTTTGTGAATGGGCCTCTTATCATTTGAAATCATTTAGCCATATCACCGTAGAGTGTAAACTTGTTGGGCCTTTTCAACTGGGACAAGTTTGCACCGCGCGATGGTGTGATTGAATACTTGAAAATGACAATGGGCCAAGTAGTTTAAAGTTTCTTTCTTTTATAATTTATATATATTACATGCATCGCACACATATGCACTAACACGTGGCCTTAAAAGAGGCAACATAGATTCCCGTTGGGTTAGAGAAGATGGGAGATTAGTCAAAAGACCTTCAATGAATATGAGTGAATCCGTCAACGAGGGGTCCAGAATGGATCAGATGGAAGCTAACTTCACCAAGATGACTGAACAACTGCAAGCTCTGACTGCTGCCATGTCTAATATGGCTGTGCCCTGCGCTGCGGTAGGATCTGAGAATGAGAGGCGGGAGAGCCCTCCGAATGGATTGAATGATGATGCTCTGGTATTTGATGATGATCTGGCTGACTATGCCGCTGGTAGGATAGCTGGGACTTAGGCTGAAATGCAAAGGCTCCGTGATTAGATGGATTCTGTCACCCGTAAGCTGAGGGGGAAACATGAGGATCTACTGGATTATGATTCAATGACCTTTGAAGAGCAGTTGCCCGCGCAGTTCAAAATGCCTGACATCGCAAAGTTTAATGGGAATGGGGACCCGAGGGTCCATTTGCGACAATATGTCTCGTGATGAGTTCAGTTGGCCTATCTCAGCGCCAAGTCCAGAAAATTCGGGATGTCACTCGAGGGGGCACCTGTGGTTTGGTATCATAGCCTTGAGAATAGGGTTAAAGAAGATTGGAGGGAGTTGGCTGATGCCTTCTTGAAGCAGTATGTGATCGATTTAGAGATCGACCTGTCGCTCCGCGACTTGGACAATACTAAGCAAAAGCCTGAAGAGAGCTTTAAGGAGTACGTTGACCATTGGAGAAAAGCTTTTAAAAATGCAGACTAGGCCTTCTGAGAAGGATCAGATAAAAAATCATCAAATGAACTAAACCCTCGATCTATAGTAAACTGAGGAGAATGACTTCGATGATTGCGGATTTCCGCCAGTTGAGAGAAACTGTAATGGATATTGAGGAAGAGGAAGCCGAGAATAGGAAGTTCTATAGTCTGAATAGGAGGGCTGTCGGAGGATCCTCATGTGCTAAGCCTGTTACTACGGAGGTTGCGGCCATAAAGAATAGGCGTTTTTCTAACTTGGCAACATTTGTCCAAGGTACTGGAGAAGCTACTGAGGCAAGGGCTGTTGAAACCCCTAGAACCAAAACCACTCCCAAATCCTCCCCCATCGAACCTGAACATGAGCCGCTTCTGCCATTTCCACCAACAGCATGGCCATGACACCGATAACTATGCCCGACTTCGCCACAAATTCCAAGACCTAATAGACTCCCATAAGATTCCCAACCCTGAAAAAGAACAACCAAACACTCACCGCAATCCCCTACCCAATTATCACTCTATTCCCCCACCTACTTACATGATCAACTCTGGCCTGCCGGAAGACCTTGTCCTCTGAACCTTTGACCAAACAACCTTTTGCCTCAGTATTTGGGACAGTAATAGTTAAGATGAGGCGGAACAAAAGAAGGATTTCTGGGAAGACTTCTCAAGTGGTGGTGAGGAAGAAGAAGTGAAAGGCATGACCCGGAGTGAGCGCTTTTTCAATGATACTGCCGAAAAGGGAAAGGAGGTGGTGACAGACGACCGAGAAGCGGCTGAGAATACTGAGCCTGTTGAGGGAGACGTAGTGCTACGGCAACTAAAGAAGACCCGAGCACACTTGAGTATCTGGGAGTTATTGTGTGCATCTGGAGAGTACCGGCGGGCTATGGTAGAAGCCCTGAGCAAAATAGCGGTACCCGAGGATGCTAATCTAGCGATGTTTGTGGGGTCAGTGCAGAAAAAGGCCTTGCAAATAACCTTCTCTGACGAAGAATTTCCGGCCGATGGAAGAAACCACAACAGACCTTTGTTCATCCGAGCTGAGGTAAGGGGCTAGAAGACTTCTTGCGTGATGGTGGATGATGGCTCTTCCATCAATGTATGCCCATTGAAATTCTGGCAAGGCTGGGTATTAAGCCAACTGAGTTGAGTCTTTCTAACATGACTATCAAAGCCTATGATGATAGCAAGCGAGGAGTCGAAGGTACTTTTACCGCGAGAGTCAAGGTTGGTCCAGTTGAGGATGAAGTGGAGTTCACTGTGCTGGATATCCCATTCACTTTTGCCTTGTTGTTGGGAAGACCCTGGTTTCATAAGCTTGGGGTCGTGCCCTATACTTTACATCAGATGATCAAGTTCCCTTATGACGGGAAAATTGTCACTATTCAAGCCGAGGTGGATAATGTTGTAACCGCTTTGGAAATACAACCTATCACAATGTTCCAAGTGTCGGCGACTTTTGAGGAGTGGGTGGATCCCAAGGTAGCCCGAATTATGGAGAATATGAAGTTTGAGCCAGGCCAGGGTTTGACAGTGCCAGATTTCAAAGGGCAGTATACTCGGAAGGGTTTGGGATACCATTCTGATGAGGACAGGCCTATGGCCCAGAAGAAAGGGCCAAAGCTGATGGAGTGGTTTGTTAAGGCCTCGGGGTATCAAGGAGAACCCGAACCGGTGGAAGTCAACGGGATTGTGGTACCCGAATTCGAGATTTTTCAGGATGTGCTTGGTGAAAAACCGCTGGCGAGAGAAGTTGGCAAAGAAAGAAGATGAGAAGTGGGAGGAAGAACTCATGAAGCTGGAGACCCTAACACTCGAGGAAGAGAATAAACCTGAGAAGGATCCTGTTGTAGAGGGAGGAATATCTGTAGAGGATGAGGATATTTTCCCTTCCAGATTTGTTTGAGTGTACTTCTTTTTGTTGTTGGCAATAAAGATAATAATTCTGCTTACTTGACTGAGTCTCCACTTTCTAACTTGCATGACTTAAGCAAATTCGATATCAACTCCGTCAAAACGAATGCATTCAACCTTGGTACGCCTGAGAGCCCCATAGAAATCTTGATTGCGAGTGAAGTTACTGCCAAAGGCGGAAGAAACTTAGAAGAGATATTGATTAAATATGCCAAAGTGTTTTGCTTGGTATTATGAGGACATGTCTGGGGTGGATAGAAGTATTGCCTAGCATGCAATACCAACATATCCGAATATGAAGCCTGTGAAGCATAAACTCCGACGGATGAGACCCGAATGGGCCGAGAAGGTCAGAGATGAGGTTAATAAGCAAATAGATGTGGGATTCTTGGAATTAGTGAAATACCCCGAGTGGTTGGCCAACATCGTGCCTGTGCCGAAGAAAGATGGCAAAGTCAGAATGTGTGTCGACTACAGAGATCTTAACAAGGTATGCCCAAAGGATGACTTTCCTTTACCGCATATAGATGTGCTTGTGGATAGTGTGGCATTGTCTTCCATGTACTCATTTGCGGATGGGTTTTCAGGATACAACCAAGTGCTTATGCAGAAGAAGATAAGCATAAAATCGCCTTTGTTACAGAATGAGATACTTACTGCTACAAGGTGATGCCATTTGGGCTTAAGAATGCGGGAGCCACTTATCAGCGGATGGCAACCACTTTGTTTCACGACCTGATGCTAAGGAAATTGAGGTATACGTAGATGACATGATGGTCAAGTCAGAGACAAGAGACGGGCATATAGAAGCGTTGGAAAAGTTCCTTGAACGAGTGGATAAGTACAACTTGCGGTTGAATCCTAAGAAGTGTGTATTCGGAGTAACGTCGGGTAAACTACTCGGCCACACAGTGGGAATGGGTGGAATAGAAGTGGATCCTGAAAAGATCAAGGCTATTGCAGAAATGCCGGTACCAAAGACAGAGAAGGAAGTCAGAGCCTTCCTAGGGAAAATCCAATATATTAGTCGGTTCATTGCCAAGCTGACGTCAGTATATGAGCCTATCTTCAAGTTGTTGAGGAAAGATCAGCCGGTAAAGTGGAACGAGCAGTGTCAGAAAGCATTTGACAGAATAAGGGAATATTTGGTGAAGCCTCCAGTTCTGAGACCTCCGAGACATGGCAGACATTTGGTGCTTTATTTGGCTATTGAACCCAAAGCGCTGGGGGTGATGATGGTACAAGCCGATGAGACAGGAGTAGAGCATGCTGTCTACTACCTCAGTAAGAAGCTGCTTCCGTACGAAGCCCGCTATCAGGAAGTGGAGAAGATTTGTCTAGCAGTAGTATGGGCGTCCAGGAAGTTACGCCACTACTTCCAGTCTTACAAGATTCAAGTGGTCGCAAAGGAGAATCCTCTAAAGTATCTACATTCGGTACCTTCACTAGTTGGAAAGATGGGCAGATGGTTAATACTACTGACTGAATTTGACATCGAGTACCTCACTTCAAAGGTAATCAAAGGGTGAGTCGTGGCAGAATTCCTGGCCTTGCAACCTGTTGAAGGGGATCAGTACAAGTTTGAGTTCCCCCGACGAAGAAATCTAAGCTATAACAGTCCAAGGATGGAAGATGTATTTTGACGGAGCAGTGAACTGCAAAGGAGCTGGAATCAGAATTGTAATAGTCACCCCCGACGGAGAAACTTTGCCTATGGCCAAGAGGTTGACATTCAGAGTGACTAACAACATGGCTGAGTACGAAGCATGTGCATTCGGATTAACGGCATTAATAGCCTTGAGAGCTAAAATGTGGAAGTCTATGGAGATTCAATATTGGTGATCCGACAGATGCAAGTAGAATGGGAGCTAACGGAAGAACGGTTGAAGCCGTACTTGTTCCATCTCAGAAATCTGGCACAGACTATCTCTGACTGCAAATTTCAACACTTGCCACGGGAAGAAAATCAGATGGCAGATGCATTGGCAACACTGGCCGCAACTTGGGAAAATCCAGAGAAACTGGTGATGAGACCGCTTGTGTTGACAACGGCAAGCAAGCCAGTCTAGGAAATAGGTAGAATCTTAGAGGCGGAGGTTGATGATGGGAAACCGTGGTACCATGATATTCACAGGTATCTGGAATGAGGAGCATTCCCGGAAAAAGCGAGTAGAAATGACCGAGTAGCCATTCAGAAGTTGGCTTCTCAGTATGTGAGTTTGAAGGGCGAACTCTACAAGAGGCAGGCCAATAGTATTCAGCTGAAATGTTTGAGAAAGGAAGAAGCTCAGAAGATAATGGAAGAGGTGCACGCAGGTGTCTGTGGACCACATATGAACAGATTGAACTTGTCCCGTAAGATTGTGAGACAAGGCTTTTACTGGTCAACCATGGAAGCCGACTGCGCGAAGCTGGTAAAGCACTGTCACGATTGTCAAGCACACGGTAATTTGAACCATTTGCCACATACAGAATTACATGGGCTGTCTGAGCCATGGCCTTTCTCAGCTTGGGGAATAGATATGTCGGAGAGATTCGACCGAATGTATCGAATGGGCATCGCTTTATAGTAGTGGCCGTGGACTACTTCTTAAAGTGGGTAGAATCTGAATCATTCTGCAATGTTACAGCAAAGCAGATGGTGAAGTTTATAGCTCGGAATCTCATTTGCCGATATGGTATGCCGCATCATGTGGTAACGGATAATTAGGGGTGTTCACGGGTCGGGTTTTTCAAAATTTTGTTAAACCCGATCGGGTCGGGTCAAGCGAAAATCGGGTCGCGGGTCGGGTCGTGACATAATGTAACCCGATCGGGTTCGGGTCGGGTCGGGTCGTCGGGTTATTTTAAAAAAAAATAATTTTTTTTTGAATTAATTATTTTGAAATATAAATATTAGTTATTTTATGTCCCAAAAATTATCATATATATAAAGTTTTAATACAAAAAAAATAAAAACAAATGAAATAATACTAAAAACTTTAAAAATAATAATAAATATTCTAGAAAATTAATAAAAAAATTTTAAAAAATAATACTTTTTATATAGGGTCGGGTCGGGTCGGGTCAAAGGAAGCAAACCTGTTGCCCAACCCGAAAATTTCGGGTCGGGTCGGGTCGGGTCAAATTTTTGCAAATTTTTTTATAAACCCGACCGGGTCGGGTCGGGTCGGGTCGTTGCGGGTCGGGTCGGGTCGGGTCGCGGGTCGACCCGACCCTATGAACACCCCTACGGATAATGGAGTCCAATTTCAGGGAGAAACCAAGGCAATGCTACAGAAGTATGGAATAGGCCATCACAAGTCCTCACCATGCAGGCCACAGGCTAATGGGGCAGTCGAGGCAGCCAACAAGACAATAAAGACGATTTTGGCGAAGATGACAGAGAATTATAAAGATTGGGCTGATAAGCTGCCATGTGCCTTGTGGGGGTACAAAACTTATGTGAGGACAGCGACAGGAGCTACGCCTTACTCTCTGGTTTATGGAATGGAAGCGGTACTGCCGGTGAAAGATGAGATACAGTCCATGCGGGTATTAGCAGAAGCAGATTTGCCTGAACGAGAATGGACCTCGCAGAGGTTTGAGTAGTTAGCATTGATGGATGAGAAGAGGATGAAGTCATTACATCACATGCAGATATATCAGAAGAGGTTGGCTCGAGCATTTAATAAGAAGGTGCGTCCTACCAAGATCAAGAAAGGTGATTTGGTACTCAAGAAATCGAAGTCATCGACGACAGACCCGAGAGGAAAGTTCATGCCAAATTAGGAAGAACCCTACATTGTTCAGAAGATAATGGGAAATAGAGCAGTGAGACTGTCGGACTTGGAAGGGAACGAGTTCACCGAGCCAATCAATGTTGACAGATTGAAGCTGTATTTTGCCTGAGGGACAGAAGACTGAATAGTCACCTGCAGAAGACCTAACCCAACGGGGATAAAGAGAACTCATGCATACATACATATAACCCATTATTGCATTCCTTTTTACGTGTTTTGTGTTTGTTTTATATTCACAGGTTTCGAAGAAGAAAAGAGAAAGCGTAAAGCGGTAAAGACAAGCCAATCAGAAACAGTGAAAGCACTGTATTGAGTCTGGGTATAAATCATAGGGCTGAGGTCCACATCGGTGTTAAGATTCAGATGGTGATCTGAGGGTTGAGGCCCATTTTGAGTTTGAGTTCGGGTATGGATCCCGGGGGCGAAGCCCACATTGAGGAAGTATTCCTTGGAGTGATTGAGTAAAAAAATGAGTGAGAAAGAAGTCTTTGATGGTTAGACATATGTCCGGTGATGACATTATGTGCTGTAGGGAGAAGCCTTAGAAATGAGAAGTGCGAGACGCGCTCTTATCTGGTATTCGAAATGGATTGATCTCGGCTAGACTCATAAAGCACTTGATAAAGGTATCTCAACAGTAGAAGCCTGAGCGGTGGATGAGATGACTAGTTGAAGAGATGGTGGATCGGTGAATGACCGTTTGCCTGGATGTCCACACTGATTTGCCTTTGCTACGATACATGATATGGTTGGAAAATAAAGAAAGAAAAGTCTCTGCAATGAAAAGAAAAATAGTCTGCCTATAACCAATAAGCGTGAAGCTACCCATGGGCGAGTATTAGGACCACCATGAGGAGAAATGCTACCTAAAGGGTAGGTGTGTCAAGAAAAAAGAAAGAGAAAGGAGAAAGAAAAAAGTGAGAAAGAAAAAAAGAGAAGTCCAAAATGAAAAGAAAGAGACGATGCAATAAAAGAAGACCATATCATGTTGAGTATGCTACAGTAATCACAGAACGTGACCCAGACATCCAGGATGGTTAGACCCACTGGTCCGATTCTCTGAAGCGAAATCATCGAGTTGGCTGACTTAAGGAATAAGCTGCGAAAGAGCCTTAGCACACACACACTTGGAGTCTAGTTCAGATCACCCGTTCAGAAGATTAGGTTTGAGTGTGTCGAGTACTTTGAAGATTCTTTGGCTTTGATGCGAAGAACCCGTTGAGGACAAAAATTTGTTTAGCTATCAAGATTATCTCGAATAGAGGCACACAGTGTGTTGAAAAAGAGTATCAGCATCAGTTTCTGCCGGGTATGGCATTCTGGGGGCGAGGCCCACATCAGTTCAGTGTCAGTTTCGCCGGGTATAGCATTCTGGGGCGAAGCCCACATCATTATCAATATCAGTCCAGCCAGGTACGGCACTCCGGGTATGGAGACATCAGATCAGCCAGGTACGACACTTCGGGTATGGAGACATCAGATCAGCCAGGTACGGCACTTCGGGTATGAAGACATCAGATCAGCCAGGTATGGCACTCTGGGTATGGAGATATCAACTGCTACACCCTAGGTACGGGGTTTGCATTCAGACATTTGTGGCTCTCTAGGTACGAAGACGTCATCGCGACACCCTAGGTACGGGGTTAGCATTCAAACATTTGTGGCACTCTAGGTACGGAGGCGTCACTGTGACACCCTAGCCGAATCCGAATGGACGGTAGTGCGGTTTGTACTCGGGATACAACGCCACGTACCACTTAAGAGACATATGTATCGTTCCATCCAAATTTTTATTTGAGCATGACATAGTTCATAGGTTGTTTATTTATTGTTTTAAGAATGATTTAATTTAGTTTCGTTATTTAATTTTAAAGCATGATTATGTTATTTAGGCATATTGTTTCTTTACTCGTTATGCATAATGTTTAGTTTAGTTTATATTTATGTTTAAGTAATTATTTTTTTATGTTGGTTTGATGGCTCAATATGTTCGATGTGTGATATTGCGTGTTTGTTGTTTAAAGACTTACTTTCAAGCATGCAAACTTAGATTAGAATTTATTTAGCGGAAGCATATTAGATCTAAGTGACCTTTGAACATGATTATGGAGTAGATGCGATTGATTTATTGCACAAATTATATCATCACAATGACATAAGTAAGAGACCATTCTGAACCCAATGGTTTGAGGGCTTCCCTTGCGAGGGGTGAGTGCGGCCTTAAATCTTTGTCCCGGTTCACACCGGATGGCGACTCCATTATTCTCCGGTTTAGTTCCCCACGGACTACTCCGTACTCTCAACTAGGCTCTAGCATGCGTCGCCCAAGTTCTGTGTCCTACAGCTACCCAAGTGCTCAACGAGTACACTTAATATTGAGACTCTCTAAGTTAAGACACGTTCACCATTTAAACCTAGCTAATATGTATGCAATTCGGCCACCTCTGAATTCGCAAAGAACACGAACGATCTTTCTAAACTATACAAGTCGAGATCATCATATATGTTTAACAATCCCTATGTCGTATGTTATTCGAGTTGTGCTCGGGAAACATAGAATATACCCTCAATTTTTTGAGGCGCACATCTCATGTCGACATGTCCATGATTCTTCATAACTAATACGATCCACCCTATGTGATCAACTTTGGCCAAAGCTTTTAGAATCGTGACTTTACTAACATGGATACCTAAACCCTTTATGATACAAATACGGAGCAACGTATTCTATCTTGTTTCACACTTGATTACTGAGTGCATCGGTCCACACCCAACGAACATCTAGATGTTAGACCATGAAAGGTTTCTGATATACATGGCATCAAAGTGTGGAGGATCTCACACAAAATCAATGATATCCTATAGTCAAAGTATTCATATGTTACTCGACTTGAAGAGATTCCTATTAACGGTGGTGTCTACTTCCAACTATTAGGAATCACTTGTGAGTCATTCAGTATTCAGTCCAACCAATACCCACACGTCTATACGAGCTTCTAAAGCTCATGGTACATCGGGTTTAAACCAATGGGACTCCAATTCCAAATGTGCTAGTCTTCTAGGTTATAGGAATTCGACAGTATTCCAAAATCAACGACTATGAATATATTTATACTTTAAGAATAGTTTACTATAGTAGTATTTATCCCAATGTCAGACCACATAGTGTCCAATATAAGTACAAGACTATTCTAAGGTCGATATCATTCTTAGCATATCTATACATCAATCTAATATGCATAATAACAATACCATTAATAAGTTATGAAATGAAAATATAGTTATTTTATTAATAAATAATAAAATATACAATATAGTGTTTGGATTGATGCTCTAAGCATCAACTCCAACAAACTCCCATTTACTTAGTGCCAATATAGATGGTACCGTAGTCTCATCTCCTCCACATATTTATCGAATAACTTAGGAGGTAAAGCATTTGTAAGCAGGTCTGTTAAGTTGTCTAGTCTTTTAACCTTCAAGACCACTATGTCTTTGTGTTCAATAATCTCTCTAATTACGTGATATTTTCTTTCCACATGCTTAGACTTGGAATGCGTCCTCAGATCCTTAGCCTGTGCGATGGCTCCGTTATTATCACAGTGCATTGGGATCGAATCCGAAATGCTAGGTACAATGCCAAGTTCTGTGATAAAATTTATAATCCATACAGCTTCTTTAGCAGCTTCTGAAGTCGCTATAAAAATTCTTCCTCAGTGGTGGAATCAGCTGTAGATCCTTTCTTTGAACAACGCCAACTAATCGTGCCACCATTAAGGGTAAATAAGTAACCTGATGTGGATTTCCTATCATCCGGATCTCTCTGAAATTCGGATTCTATATAACCCTTAACTTTTAGCTCATTTTCTCTATATATTAGAAACTTATCCCTAGTACATTTAAGGTATTTTAGGATATGTTTTACGACTGTCCAATAATGATTACTTGGATCAGATTGATATCGGCTGGTCACACTGAAGTTGAAAATGATGTCAGGTCTAGTACATAGCATTGCATATATTATGCTTCCAATGCAAGAAGCATATGGCAAGTTAGACATTCTAACTCTGTATTCTTCAGTCTGAGGTGTCGTTTTCTTCGAAAGATGTATGTCATATCGAAAAGGTACATTTTTTACCTTATAATTGGTAAAATCATACATTTCTAACATCTTATCTATATACGTCGATTGTGACAACCCAATAGGCTTCCTAACTTTATGTCGATAGAGCGTTATACCTAGTATATAGGAAGCTTCACCTATATCTTTCATGGAGAAGTGTTTCCCTATATCATTTCCTATGATAAGGACGTCATCTACATACAAGACTAGGAAAATTATCATGCTCTCACTCACTTTTTTATAGATACATTGTTCTTCCTAATTCTTGATGAATTCAGATAATCTAATTATCTCATCAAAATGATGATCCAGCTTCGGGATGCCTATTTAAGTCCATAAATAGACTTTTAGAGGTTACAAACTAAGTTTGAAGTCTCATTGGATATGAAACCCTCTTGTTGTTTCATATAGATATCTTCTTCAAGGAATATATTTAGGAAAGCGATTTTCACATCCATCTACCATGTCTCATAGTCGTGATATGCAATAATAGCTAAAAGAATTCTAATGATTTTAGCATGGCTACTGGTGAAAAAGTTTCCTCATAGTTAATCCCAAGACGTTGAGTGTAACCTTTCGCTACCAGTCGGGCCTTAAAGGTTTCCACCTTTACATTGGGCCCTCGCTTCCTTTTGTATACCCATTTACAACCAATAAGTTTAACTCCTTCAGGAAGTTCAACTAAGACTCAGACTTGATTGGCATGTATTTAATCCATTCCAGATTTCATGGCTTCCCTCTTTATACATAGTCGGATCCATTTCCTCCAATAGGAGAACATCAAGGCTCACATCAGATGTTAAAAATAATCTCTCAGGAGGCTTTGATATTCAATTCGACTTTGATGAGTGGAAAATATATCAATATTTACCACCCATTTTACATAATATTTTGTATATTTTCTCGAGTTTTATGAACGTTTTGATGTTTTTTAATTTATTTTACAGATAAAATAAAATCAGGACTCAGTGGAATCAAGTAGGACGAAATATGGAACAAAAAAGGGCAAAAACTGGACTTGAAATTTGGATTTTGGAGGTTGGAAACTTGAAATGGCGTTCTAACGAAATACAATTTCAGAAATTTCAACTTTGCGTAATTTTCGTATTTTGGCCATAATAATTTACTCCGATATCGGATTGAGGTGATTCAATTCTAGATGAAATAAGACTCAAAGATCTACAACTTTGATGTTCATAAGAAATTCTAATTCTGAAGTTTTCAAGACCGAAATGGATGAAAAATCCAAGTGTGATATGTGTAATTATTAAAGTCATTATCAAAAACCAAAAAAAAAAATGGAAAATGACAATTTATAATTTTCAAACTTCCACCAAACATGCTTGCATGTTTTGTGGAGGATTTTTTGCCATGTTTGGTGCCATGTTTGCTGGCATGTTAATTGGTGGAGGTAAAATTTTACCTATAAATAGAGCTTGATTTCATTTGTAAATTTCATACTTTCCTTTATGTTTCTATTAAGGAACTTGAGGATTGTATCTTGTGTGTTTATTTTATATATTTAAATTATGTATTTTTATTTTTAGTAATAATAGTTTGTGTGTTTTTACTTTCTTTTATGTTTAGTAATTAATTTCCATTGGGAGAAGGGTGAAAAATTAAATATGATAATTTAGGTTAATCTCACTTAAATTATAATATAGAAATTGTAATTTAATAATATGGATTAATGTTGATACCGCCTATATAGTTGGTTTTATTTATTTAACATAATATGACATTGCCTATATAGTCGGTCTTTATGTGACAGATGATTACGGCCCATATGGCTGGTTTATGGACAAATAATAAAACCATCTTTATGGCTGATTTCATTTAATTATTTGGGTAACACTGATAATTTTTATATTATAATAAAGTGAGATTCCTATGTTTGAAATATTAAAGGTGGATCCTCAACCCTTGTATTTTATTTTTAATCTAGGGAAGTGATGAAGTACAATATTCACGAGTTTAATAATTGATTTTCTTATATTATGTGTGATGTTTGGCTTATTTATTGAATCTTAAGCTAATGCTTATTGTTAACTGATCACAAATAAGATTGATGTGGTAAATTTAAAATCAACTTGACGAATGAATTTTAGGTTTCATCCTTAAATTCAATAGGTCACGATCTTACCTTAGAGATTTTCTTCCAGGATAGACATATACATGTTGGGCGTGGGTAGCCACAATTGGAACTTGAACTTAATGAATTCAAGGTTTCTTGGTTAACATAGACATATAGTTAATTGGGTTACTTTGGGTGTTTGCATTCGACCATCGATAGAGGCTTATGCATATTCTTGTGTTCCAGGTTGACAACTGATATATTTGTTAGACAATTATGACCCATAGCGTCACTATTTGTAAAAGACATTGTGGTTTTTGTACAAATTAATTATGTGACAATGGAAATTGCCTTTTATCATTTTGTAATTTATTTACTTGGAAATATAAATGGTAAAAGTCCTTATGATTAGTTCCGAATTGATAAGATATGAGACAGTATCAATCCATAACGGTTTAATCATTAAATATCCTTAGTCATAGTATTATCGAGATTGGACATCGATAATGCGGAATAGACTAGTATTACACTTGTGCATGTTATGGAAGCGCAACAGCATAGTTCTCATATATTAAGTATTGGATACTTATGCAAGTGCGGTAGGAGGTTGTGTTTACCGATGGTACAGAAATAGCTTCGCTCTTGATAGTCCCCGCGGAATCCCATTGGTAGTATGACTATGTGTCTATGGGAATCCGCATCAGGGTAGGTGTATTTGGTCTTAACCTGAGACTTACATCGCTAGTACTTGCGACAATCAATACGCTTTGGTTTTGGTCGTCCAGGACTTTAACAGGTTCTGTGTACGCCTCTTTTGGATTTATTGAGAATCGTAGTATATTGGATGTGATGTCAAGACGGAAGTATCGCTTCAGTCATATGGAGATGATGATCACACAGGGATACAGAACTGGTTCTCTAATGTGTTGCAACCATCAGAATAATATGACAAGGTCATGATTATCCGATTAAAGAGACTAGTTGCTCGTGATCTGATATATGCTTCGTACAGGGCAGACACTTTTCCAGCCCCAGGCCTTGCATGTGACATCTGATACTGGATCGTAATACGCAATACTACGTATACTACGCCTGACATAGATTATATATTCCGTTAAGAATATTTCTGGAGAATTGGGTAGGCACGGTGCTTTGCTAGAAGCCAACCATGTCTCCTAAATTGATAAAAACGTAGTACGAGGTACGTGTTAGACAGTTATGACCCATAGCGTCACTGTTTGTAAAAGACATTGTGTTTTTGTACAAAATTAACTATGTTATAATGAAATTGCCTTTTACTGTTTTATGATTCATTTACTTTGATATAGATAAATGGTAAAAGTCCTTATGATTAGTTCTGGATTGAGATGATATGAGACAGTATCAATCCATAAAGGTTTAATCATTAAATATCCCTAGTCGTAGTATTATCGAGATTGGACATCGATAATGCGGAATAGACTAGTATTGCACTTGTGCGCGTTGTGAAGGCATAACGGCATAGTTCTCATATGTTTAAGTATATGATACTTATGCAAGTGCGATAGGAGGTTGTGTTTACCGATGGTACGGAAAATAGCTTCGCTCTGGATAGACCCCGCGGAATCCCATTGGTAGTATGTATATGTGTCTATAGGAGTCCGCTTCAGGGTAGGTGTATTTGGTCTTAACCTGAGACTTGCATCGCTAGTACTTGCGACAATCGGTAAACTTTAGTTTTGGTCGTTCAGGGCTTTAACAGGTTCTGTGTACGCCTCTGCTGGGTTTATTGGGAATCGTAGTGATTGGATGTGATGTCAAGACGGAAATATCACTTCAGAAATATAGAGATGATGATCACACATGGATTCAGAACTGGTTCTCTATTGTGTTGCAACCATCGGGATAATATGACAAGGTCATGATTATCCGATTCAAAGAGACTAGTTGCTAGATATCCGATATTTGCTTCGTACGGGGCAGTTACTATTCCAGCCCCAGGCCTTGCACGTGACATCTGATACTGGATCGCAATACACAATACTACGGTATACTACGCCTGATAAAGATCGTATATTCCAGTAAGAATATTTCTGGAGAATTGGGTAGGCATGGTGTTTTGCTAGAAGCCAACCTTGTCTCGTAAATCGGTAAAAACGTAGTACGCGGTACGTACGTGTTCGGATAGTCCGACGACCGTATTTACTGCCAACATATTCAGGGATCTCTTGGGTCGCTTCCCGAAGATTCACCGATGACGTATGATTCGAGCATAATTAATCTGAGATTAATTACGGAGAGACTTTATCTTGGATAAAGTACTATTTGAAGAGAGAGAAAGATTAATTTGGAATTAATCGAAAAAATAATATATTCGATATATTAAACGAAATTGGATTTCGACGCGGAATTAAAATTAGATTTTAATTCGGGCAAATGAGTTAATTTAGAATTAATTCGTTAGCAACTTGAATAGTAATTTCGCTATGCATAATTATTTAATTACGTCGCGACGGAAGTTCGTTAATTCAGAATTAGCGAAACCGAGCCCGGAATGTTTACGGGCCCACTCGCATTTTGAATCAAGTGGGGCCCATAAGTCACATCGCGAGTCACATCACTTGTCATTCTAGTGATAGATGTCAATGTCAGCTTTTTGGTGAGTGACATGCAGTCACTATTCATGAAAGGGGTTGGTGTGGGCATTTAATGCCATTTTGGAGCCAAAAATTTGCTTTGACTTTGGTAAAGCATATACCAAATTTTGTATAGATTTTTCATTATTGTTTTTTGGAAAACAAAAGGTAAAAACTCATTCTCTCTTCTTGCCATTGCCGTGACTCTCCCTTGGTGGAAAGAAATTTTTTTTCTTTTCACTACTTGCTAGCACACTTGAAGGATCTTTACAAGGTGATAGGGAACCAATCTTGGAGCTTGGGATCCATTTGCAGGCTTGGAGCTTCATCATCTTCCTCCACCATCCACCTTGGCCGAATCTCAAAGAGCACTTGGAGTTCATTTTGCTTCTCATCACATCCAAAGCCGATCTTTGTAAGTATTATTCCTCCATACTTCTTTGTTATATTCATTCTATTTCATGGCTTAAAATGATCTTGGGACATCTTTAGAAACCAACAGTACGTACGTGTTCGGATAGTCCGACGATCGGATTTACTGTCAATATATCCAGGGATCTCTTGGGTCGCTTCCCGAAGATTCACCGATGACGTATGATTCGAACATTATTAATCTGGGATTAATAGCGGAGAGATTTTATCTGGGATAAAATACTATTTGAAGAGAGAGAAATGATTAATTTAGAATTAATCGATAAAATAATATATTCGATATATTAATCGAAATTAGATTTCGATGCGGAATTAAAATTAGATTTTAATTTGGGTAAACGAATAAATTTAGAATTAATTCGCAAGTGATGTGAATAGTAAATTTGCTTGGCATAATTATTTTATTAAATTTCATTTAATTACGCCGCGACAGAAAATTCGTTAATTAAGAATTAGCGAACCCGAGCCCGAGATTGTTTGCGGGCCCACTCGGATTTCGAATCAAGTGGGGCTCACATGTCACATCACTTGTCACTTTAAGTTGCTTTTTGGTGATGGGTTTTGGTGAATGATGTGAAGGTATCTTGTAATACACACAAGTTGACTTGATGTATGACTTTTACCAAAAGTTTGGTATATGTTTTTCATTTTGATTTTGAAATCAATTAATTCAAGTTTCATTATTTATCTCTCATGCCCATTCAAGCAAATTGAACTCTCTCATTTTCTTTTACTTGGCCGAAAGTTCAAGGTAGAAGAAGGTGAATTTTATTGCAAAATTTACCAAGAGCTAGCACTCTAAAAGAATCAACCAAGGTGATAGGGAAACCATCCCAAAAGCTTGGAATCAAAGCATAAAGCTTGGAGCTTGGACTTCATCCCCAATTGGAGCTTGGCCGAATTCTTGGAGGATTTTTGTCTTCAACACATCTCAAATTCGCTCATTGTAAGTATGTTCTGTCGTACTTCTTTTGTATTCACTATCTTTCATTGCTTCAATTGATCTTGGGACTATATTAGAAACCAACAATGGTATCATTGAGCCTAATTTGAGCATGAAAATGATTAGGGTTCATAACATGAAATTTGGGTAAAATTTATTTGAGCATGATTTGATGAAATTGGTTGATTGAGTATGCTTGAATGATGATAACATAGTGTTATGCATAATCAATTTCATGAATATTGAATTGGATTAATTTTTCGCCAATTTTGAGGCTTGGCCGAGAGTTGATGATGCCCTAAAGTCATGGTATTTTTTGTTCTTTTGATCATTGGATGAGTTTAAAGACTTGGGAATGTTGATTTGTAATTCAATTGGATTGAAAATGGAATCGGACAAATACCCACTAATGCCTTGAGCTATATAGCATGAAATGAAATGATTTTTTGAATCAATTATGTTGGACATGTGTTGATGATGATAAGCATGATTAATGGATTAGATTAGTATTTTGGAAATATTAATTTAAAAGATTAATCATGGCTAAACACTTTGAGTTATTAAATTTTGAATTTTGGAAAATTAGAATTTAATAAATTGGGCTTGATTTAGAATTGGGCTTATAATTGTTGTATTTGGGCATAATGGGCTTGGTTGGGCCAAGTTGGTTTAGGCCAATTAGATTGGATCCAAATTGGGCCTAAATCATTCCATTAAGTCCAAATATAACAAATGAGCTTTAAATGTTTAATTGGGCCTAATGAGCCGAAATTGGTTTCTTGGAAAATAAGGGTGATTCCTTAATTGGGCTTTGGCATTTGGGTTTGACCCATATTGACCAAAGCCCATGCCTTATGAAATCAATTGAAAACCCATTGGACTTTAATTAAACAATATTGGATGTTAATTGGGCTTTGAGACCCGTTTTGATTAGATTTGGAATCTAAGTCGTTAAAGCGCATTAAAAAGTGTAGTTATTTAATTAGGAATTAAATAAAGAATTAGTATTGAATACGAATTAAATTAGATTTAAATTGTAGTTCGATATAATTCAAGAATTCATACTTTGAGTACTTATAACGAGTTTGACTCACGCAAATCAAATCGTTGTTTGAACATTGGATGATCACTTAATTCAAAGATTAATTAATTGGATTAGATTGATTGAATAAATGCTATGAGTGAATACATGGATGTGTTGAATGAATAATGTATATCGGATGGATATTAGAAGGGAAAGGGTAATTTTGGAAATTATTGTAAATTTAGAATTTATTAAATTGGATCTGCGTATCCAGCCTTATCTCTCTTGATTCTTTGTATTCTCTTCTCACCTAATTCCCCTCAACGTTAATGAGGTTTCTATTATTGTATTATGTAATTGGGTAGAAGTAAGAATCGTGCTAGCCGGGGAAAGGAAATGGAGTGATTTGTTCTAGGAATAATTTGAGTGATATCCATCCGCATATCATTATAATTTTATTTACCGCACCTTATTATGTTTTTAGAATGCATGATTAAGGGTGTATGATGAGACCTTAACAAAGATAATTAATTGGTTTCCAATTACGTAAAAAATCCTCAAAACATATTAAGCGTTTTTCCTTCCATTGAGTGATTCTTACTCAAGCTCCACGATTGGCACTGGTTTGTTGGCCAAAGTCAAGATCACTTCTTGTCCATCGATATCGATTACGAAGCTTTCCAAAGTCAATGGGTCCCGCTTAACTGGAATCATTAAGCTTGTTGTGCCAAAGCCAAGGCTTAGTTGATTCAGAGGAAATAGGATAGACAAATATATTGGATATATTGGCATATACATTGCATATATGTTTCGGACTTGGAGGTCCACCAACCGGATCTAGGAATTGGATGAGATCCAATTGATCTTAGAGATCTACCTAGTTAAATATCATACAGCTTGTTGGCCAAAGTCAAGGTTGTGTGTTATTTAATGGGATCCTAGCCCACTAGGAAACTAGTTTTCCCAAGTACTCAACAGAGGGTTAGAGGCTCGCCGAAAAATAGTAGGAGGCGAGTATTGAATTTGTAATTTCGTTCAAATACTTAGCTTTACGCGCTTTCAAATTATTTCGTCAATTATTCTTATTAGTTGGACTAATATAATTTTATTTTTCTTGTAACAGTTAGACTGTACCCATATATATTATTAATTGGATAATTGGATTATCGCAATTAAAATGACGGGAAAGAACAGTGTTAGAGACATTATCATGGGTGATAATGTCTTTAATGGCACGAACTTTTCTGATTGGGAAATGAATCTTAGGATTTTCCTATGATCCGAGAAGTTACTCTATACGATAGATAAACCTCTTGGGCCTAAGCCCGGACCTGAGGAGATAGTTGAGCGTGAGCTTTGGAAAACTCACAGCGATGACAACTACACTGCTCAGTCCATTATGCTTGCTTCCATGACTCAGCAATTTCGTCGGCAGAACAAGGGATTGAATCCCTATAACATGTTGGCGAAGTTGCACGATCTTCATCGATCTAATCTTAGATCGCAAAGATATGAGTTACAGAAGAAGCTCTTCCGTGCACATATGTCAGAGGGTACATTTGTTGAGCATCACGTGTCACAGATGATTGCTGACATCGAGAAGCTGTCTCAGATGAGCATTGTCTTCGAGGTTGAGACATCCATAGATTTGATCTTGCAGTCTCTTCCCGACACTTGGAGTGGGTTCATCATGAACTATAATATGCTGAACCAAGATGATACTCTTGGAGAGTTGATGTCCATTTTGAAATAGGCTGAAAAGGAGCTTCAAAAGGGCAGGAAGTGCGAGGCACACTTTGCTTCGATGTCTGAGACTCCGAGGGCTTGGCCCAAGGCAACTGGAGGTGTGAAGAAGAAGAAGCATAAGAAGAAAGGCAAGGCCAAATCATCAAAGGGTTCTGGGAAACTCAAGGACAAATCCCAATATGTGTGTCTGTAGTGCGGGAAGTGCGGTCACTGGAAGCGTGACTGCCGCGAGTACAAGGCGCATATGAAGAAAATCAAAGCGGGCAAGGCACCGGCTTCAGGTATGTTTGTTATAAAAATAAACATGTCTACTACTAGTTTTAAAAATTGGATTTTTGATTCTGGTTGTGGTACTCACATATGTACTGATGTGTAGGATCTGCGGATTAGCAGGAGACTGGCCTCAAGAGAGATTGACCTCCGCGTTGGAAATGGAACTCGAGTTGCCGTTTTGGCCGTGGGCACTTATGTTTTGAAACTGCCCTCGGGGTATGTACTTGAACTTATAAACTGTTATTTTGTACCTAGTTTGACTAGGAATATAATTTATGTATCTATGTTAACCCAATGCGGGTATACTATTATATTTAGAAACATCGGGTGTTTTATGTATAAAAATGATATAGAAATTTGCAAAGCTGATGTAAATAATTATCTTTATATTTTGAATATAAATCAATCTCAAACATATAATGTAACAAACAAAAGGCTTAAAGTAAGTAACAAAGATGAAACTTATATGTGGCATTGTCGTCTGGGACATAAACAAGACAAGTATATCCACACTTTCGAAGAGTGGGTACTTGGACAGATTTGATCCAAATTCATATGACGTCTGCGAATCTTATTTATTAGGCAAAATACCTAAAACACCTTTTAGCGGAAAGGGTGTACATGCCACCGAACTGTTAGCCCTCGTTCATAGCGACGTATGTGGACCCATGTCTAGCCAGGCTAGAGGTGGATATGAATACTTCGTAACCTTTACGGATGATGCATCATGTTATGGTTATGTGTATCTTATGAGACACAAGTCGGAAACCTTTGAGAAATTCAAAGAGTTTTGACACGAAGTTGAAAAACAGACCGGCAAGAGTATTAAGACATTACGGTCGGACCATGGTGGCGAATACTTAAGCAATGAGTTTCTTGATTACTTGAAAGAATATGGTATTCTTTCACAGTGGACTCCTCCTAGAACACCACAATTAAACGGTGTGTCCGAACGGAGAAACCAAACTTTGTTGGACATGGTAAGGTCTATGATGAGTCGTACAGAGCTACCTATTTCCTTCTGGGGATATGTATTGAAAAGTGCAATACTTATTTTGAATAAGGTTACGTCAAAGTCTGTTCAACAGACTCCGTATGAGATATGGACAGGAAAGAAACCAGGTTTCTCATTCCTGAAGATTTGGTGTTGCTGGGCATACGTCAAATATTTAGAAGGTACCAAACTTGAACCCAAATCGGATAAATTCCTATTCGTAGGATATCCTATGGAAACCCAAAGATATTACTTCTATCACCCACAAGAGAACAAAGTATTTGTTGCTCTACATGCGATTTTCCTTGAGAAGAAATTCCTAAATGCAATGATAAGTGGGAGGAAAGTAGAACTCGATGAAAATCGGAGTGATACTATTCCTGGGATAGAATCCTTAATGAAACATGAACAGTCTATCAGGGATAAGACTGTACACAAGGACCGCGTAGGTCGGAGAGAGTCAGGAAACAACCTGAGAGGTATGGGTTTCTGATCTTTCCTCATGTAGATATTAATCTCATTAAGGATAACGAACCGGCTACGTATGAGCAAGCGATACAAGATATCGATTTCGCTTTATGGCAAGAAGCCATGAAATCCGAAATGAATTCCATGTACATCAACCAAGTTTGGACACTGGTTGATGCACCAGAAGGCGTAAAGCCTATTAGTTGCAAATGGGTCTTCAAGAATAAGACTGATATGGATGGAAACGTACAAACGTACAAAGCTAGGCTTGTAGTGAATGGGTATCGTCAACGACATGGTGTTGATTATGACGAAACTTTCTCACCCGTTACCATGATTAATTCCATTCGGATAATGCTTGCTATTGCTGCATATTTCGATTACGAGATGTGGCAGATGGACGTCGAAACCGTTTTCCTTAACGGAAACCTTTTGGAGGATGTTTACATGCAACAACCTGATAATTTTATCGTGCCAAGACTTGTAAACAAGGTTTGTAAGTTAAATCGATCCATTTATGGATTGAAGCAAGCATCGCGGTCTTGGAACCAACGTTTTGATGAGATCATAAAAGAATATGATTTCATACAAAACGAGGATGATCCTTGTGTATATAAGAAGGTTAAAGGGAGCGCACTGACATTCATTGTCCTTTATGTTGATGATGTATTGCTTATTGGCAATGATATTCCCATGCTAACTTCGGTGAAAGCTTGGCTTTCATTAAAATTATCCATGAAAGATCTTCCGGGATAGATATAGAAAGCTACTTGGACTCTGCCAGAGTACATATGTTGACAAAGTATTGAAGAGATTCAACATGGATCAATCCAAGAGGGGAGTGTTGCCAGTGTCATTTGGCGTCACTCTATCTAAGGACATATGTCCTAAAACTCAAGATGAAAGAGACAGCATGAGTCGGATACTATTCGTCTCGGCAGTCGGATCGATCATGTATGCCATGATATGTACGCGACCTGATGTCTCCTATGTTTTGAGCATGTGTAGTCGCTATCAGGTCGATCCAGGTGATGGTCACTGGATGGCGGTTAAGAATATCTTAAAGTATCTTAGACGAACTAAGGATGCTTTCTTAATCTATGGAGATGGAGAACTTGAGGTAACTGGGTATACCAATGCAAGTTTCCAAACCGACAAAGACGTCTGCAAGTCGCAATCCGGGTACATATTTTATTTGAATAACGGAGTAGTAAGCTGGAAATCTTCCAAGCAAGAGACTGTTGCCAATTCAATAACAGAAACGGAGTGTATTGCTGCAGCTGAAGCAGAAAAAGAGGCAGTTTGGATCTGAAAATTCCTAATTGGATTAGGAGTAGTTCTGTTAGCAGCTGAGCCTGTTCCATTGTATTGTGACAATAACGGGTCTATAGCGCAGGCTAAGGAACCGCGGTCCATCAACGATCCAAGCATGTTTTTCAATATTTCCATCTGATTCGTGAGATCATACATCGTGGCGATATGAAGATCGAGAAGGTCGCATCAGAGGACAGTATGGCAGATCCGCTGACGAAAGCTATTCCTCAGCAAAAGTTTGAGCGACATATACATAGTTCAGGTATTAGATGCTTGAGTGACTGGCTATAGGCCAAGTGGGAGATTGTTAGACAATTATGACCCATAGTGTCACTATTTGTAAAAGACATTGTGGTTTTTGTACAAATTAATTATGTGACAATGGAAATTACCTTTTATCATTTTGTAATTTATTTACTTGGAAATATAAATGGTAAAAGTCTTTATGATTAGTTCCGAATTGATAAGATATGAGACAATATCAATCCATAATGATTTAATCATTAAATATCCCTAGTCGTAGTATTATCGAGATTGGACATCGATAATGCGTAATAGACTAGTATTGCACTTGTGCGTGTTATGGAAGCCTAACAATATAGTTCTCAAATATTTAAGTATTGGATACTTATGCAAGTGTGGTAGGAGGTTGTGTTTACCGATGGTACGGAAACAGCTTCGCTCTGGATAAACCTCGCGGAATCCCATTGGTAGTACGACTATGTGTCTATGGGAATCCGCATTAGGGTAGGTGTATTTGGTCTTAACATGAGACTTACATCGTTAGTACTTGCGACAATCAATACGCTTTGGTTTTGGTCGTCCAGGACTTTAACAGGTTCTGTGTACGCCTCTTTTGGGTTTATTGAGAATCGTAGTGTATTGGATGTGATGTCAAGACGGAAGTATCGCTTCAGTCATATGGAGATGATGATCACACAGGGAAACAGAACTGGTTCTCTAATGTGTTGCAACCATCGGAATAATATGACAAGGTCATGATTATCTGATTAAAGAGACTAGTTGCTCGTGATCCGATATATGCTTCGTACAGGGCAGACACTATTCCAGCCCAGGCCTTGCATGTGACATCTGATACTGGATCGCAATACGCAATACTACGTATACTATGCCTAACATAGATTATATATTCCATTAAGAATATTTCTATAGAATTGGGTAGGCACGGTGCTTTGCTAGAAGCCAACCATGTCTCGTAAATTGGTAAAAACGTAGTATGAGGTACATACGTGTTCGGATGGTCTGACGACCGGATTTACTGCCAACATATCTAGGGATCTCTTGGGTCGCTTCCTGAAGATTCACCGAATGACGTATGATTCGAACATTATTAATCTGGGATTAATAGCGAAGAGATTTTATCTAGGATAAAATACTATTTGAAGAGAGAGAAATGATTAATTTGGAATTAATTGATAAAATAATATATTCGATATATTAATCGAAATTAGATTTCGACGCGGAATTAAAATTAGATTTTAATTCGGGCAAACGAATAAATTTAGAATTAATTTGCAAGTGATGTGAATAGTAATTTTGCTTGGCATAATTATTTTATTAAATTTGATTTAATTACGCCGCGACGGAAAATTCGTTAATTCAGAATTAGCGAACCCGAGCCCAAGAGTGTTTGCGGGCCCACTCGGATTTCGAATCAAATGGGGCTCACATGTCACATCACTTGTCACTTTAAGTTGCTTTTTGGTGATGGGTTTTGATGAATGATGTGAAGGTATCTTGTAATACACACAAGTTGACTTGATGTATGACTTTTACCAAAAGTTTGGTATATGTTTTTCATTTTGATTTTGAAATCAATTAATTCAAGTTTCATTATCTCTCTCTCATGCCCATTCAAGCAAATTGAACTCTCTCATTTTCTTTTACTTGGCCGAAAGTTCAAGGTAGAAGAAGGTGAATTTTGTTGCAAAATTTACCAAGAGCTAGCACTCTAAAAGAATCAACCAAGGTGATAGGGAAACCATCGCAAAAGCTTGGAATCAAAGCATAAAACTTGGAGCTTGGACTTCATCCCCAAATTGGAGCTTGGCCGAATTCTTGGAGGATTTTTGTCTTCAACACATCTCAAATCCGCTAATTGTAAGTATGTTTCCACCGTACTTCTTTTGTATTCACTACTTTCATTGCTTCAATTGATCTTGGGACTATATTAGAAACCAACAATATTACGCATGTATAGGAAAATCAATTCATTATTAGAGTAATATTGGACGGAATCAGAATCCTGGATGTTTTGTGTTTTATTAATTTCTTTTGTGTTTATTTTGTATTTTTATTTATATATTTTAATCAAATCCAACTTCAACTAATGAACAATCCATTATTATCCCAATAAGATATTTGTAAATATTTAGCATCAATAATTAATAATAATAAATGAATTAAGTCCTCGTGGGATCGATATTTTTATATTACTTGAGTGATACATGCACTTGCATAACGTGTGTGATTCACCGATCATATTTTTGGCATCGTTGCCGGTTACTTATTTTTCTTACGTTATTAATTTTGAAGCTATTCACTTTACTTGTATTTAATTTTCTTTATTTTTATCTTTTCATTTTTATTTGTTTCTTTTATTTTCAGGTGGTTGAAAATGGATCTTTAATTGGCGATGGAAGCATTAAAAGCTTTAAGCTGTGAAGATACACCCCGTATCAGAGAGACACAGTCTGATTTTCTGAGGTCTGTTGTCCAGCAGAACAACTATCAGTGGATGTCAGAGAGAAATAACACAACGTTTTCTCAACCATTTCAAAACAGAATAATAAGATGTGAGGTATTTGATGGTGACCACCCTAGTGATTATAGCAAGTTCAACTACAATTCGGGGTGACAAAGTTATCAGGGACCTTCATACAAAGAACCCACATATTTCACCGAATCGTATTCTCCATCTTATCCACCATCAATTTATGATCTTCATCAAGAACCAAAACCATCGGAGATAGAATAGTTGATGGATATGCTAAAAAAAATGGAAGCTAAATTCGATGCACACTTTCATAATCAAGCGGAATCCATACAGAGGCTGACAGATCAAATAAAACAATTAACTGACAACCTGAATTACATATCTCAATGAGAAATTTTAGATGACACTAATGAAGCCTTCGATTACCAAAGATTTCATGATGACACCTTAACAGGGGAAGAGGTTGAGCAGTATCAAGAGTCAGAGGTATCAATTCATGATGTCGAAAATATGGAATCTTAATTTGATCTGGATAATTGTCTGGTCGCTGATTGCATTTTTGAGGAGAAATAAGCAAAAGAGCTACCCGAACCGTTCATACTAACCACAGAGGATGAAGGCCTATAAACAGACATATCTTTACATCTTTAGATTGACACTTATAGAGCATGCATTACGCAGATGTCGGATGAAGAGATGAATGCAGAAATGTTAAAATACATCTGTAAAAAAGGTGGAAAAAGATGTAGAACATGAACAATAGCAAGTGTGGGAGCATAATGAAAAACTCGTGACACCAGAGATAATATTACGGTAATGGGGAGTACACATCAAGGACATCGCCCAGAAGTTTCACGGAATGGTACAACTATTCAAAGTCAAGCTTCATACGAGACCTCCTGATTCATTTTCATTTTTTTTAGAAATCACTGGAGATACAAAGTTTAAGAAGGTGGCGCGGGCACTAAATCGAACAAAATATTGGCCACTTCACTTTTGGAAAGGATGCTGGAAAAGAAACGTACAAGGGATTGTCCTTTTGAGGACTTCCAAAACTATGCTGAAGCCTCATTAAAAGATGATCTTCAGTCACATCTAGCTGAATACATAAAATTTAGCGCTCGAGGGGAGGCAACCCATGCATAATTTTATTTTTTATTTTAACATTTTATGTATATATGTTGTAGTATTTTAATGTTGTGTGTTAGTTTTGTAAGAAAAAACACAGACGGAGCATTTAAGGAAAAACAAACCAATCAACTAATGAAAACATGAGCAATCAAGGAATGATGTCTAACAAATCGAGCGATTTACAGGGTAGTATCGTCCCCTTATCTTTATTTTGTTTTGTATTGCATTAAGGATAATGCTAAATTTAAGTTGGGAGTGATTATTGCATGTTCCATCTGTTATTTCCTACATGTTTTATTTTGTTTAATGCTTATTTTTCTAACCAGTTATTGTCTTCTAAACTTTTCTTCTTCTTTTTAAGATATTAGGGACAATGTCTCAGTTAGGTTGGGAAGAGGGGATAGTTGATTAGTTTTTTTGGGTTGTGTTTTGTTATTTTTGCCTAATTGATTAGTTTGTTTTTAGTTTTCTTTTGTTGTGTTTTTTCCCTTCATTGTATAATTTGTTTTTAATTTTCTTTGTTGTATTTTTTATATTGTTTTTGTTTTTATTGTTATTTTTATTTAATATTTGGCTAACCAAGTGAAATTATTGTTTTGAAATAGCTGAGTAATGAGTTTCTGCTCGTAATACATATCTCAATATAATTCGTAACAAATTATTTTTTTTCCTTTTGAATTATTTAAATTTGTGAGTTCTCCATAATATTGATTAAATTTGATCTTCATATACTCATTTGATAGATATTATCAATATACACGGTAATATATGAACATGGGTTGTAAGTGAATATTTTGTAATATTCAGTTCTCTAGTTTATTGGAGCTAGCACCTAGAGGTAGTGAAATATTATTAAAAAATAATAATAATACTGACCAAGCTTTACTTAGTAACCGGACGTATTACCTAGCAAGCAGGACTGTTCGCGTCAAACGGTAAAACATGAGTTAGTTAGATAATAAGTAAGCTTCTACTTAGTAACCGAACGTCTTACCTAGCTAGTAGTGATTATTCACGTCAAACGGTGGAAAATTAACTAGTTTAATAAAACTTTTACTTACCGGACATCTTGTCTCAGTAAGCATTTATTGTTTGCGCCAAATAATAAAGCTAAAAAAAATTACTTATTGTTGTAATAAACTTTCATTGCCAATAGATGTAAACTCTAACATAAACAAAAAATATTACTCTCTTTTCAACTACACTTGTGAATATTGTGGGCACAATGAATTGATTAATACCTTGTTAATTGTATATATGGAAATGGTAAAAGAATATGAGAATTTACTTATTTAGTAATTTAGAAAGAAATAAAACAATTACTGACTTGGATAAAAATTTCGCTTTTTAGTTGAATTTTTTATTTATTTATTTTGTTTATTTTATTTTTTATTTGATTGCATTTAATTGACGTTTATAGGTACAGTCACTGTAAACCTTCACGAGACTACAACCCCTCTACTGGGGACACCTATGGGTTTAAAGGCTTGTTGTATATGCTAAATGCAACCATGATCCCTATGAAAGTGGCTTAGGGTAATTTCGTTTTAGTTGATTATTTCATTTTGTTTTTTTTTTGTCTTGCTCGAGGACTAGCAAAATGTTAGGTTTGGGGGTGTGTGATGAGTGGAAAATATATCAATTAGGTTTGGGGGTGTGATGAGTTGAAAATATATCAATATTTACCACCTCTTTTACTTAATATTTTGTATAGTTTCTCCAATTTTATGAATATTTTGATGTGTTTTAGTTTATTTTACAGATAAAATAAAATTGGGACTCAATGGAATCAATTAGGATTAAATGAGGAACAATACGGGAAAAAACTGGACTTGATATTTGGATTTTGGAGGTTAGAAACTTGAAATGGCGTTCTAACGAAGTACAATTTCGGAAATTTCCGCTTTGCGTAATTTTCATACTTTGGCCATAATATTTTACTCCGATATCGGATTGAGGTGATTCAATTCCAGATAAAATAAGACTCAAAGATCTACAACTTTGATGTTCATAAGAATTTCGAATTCTGAAATTTTCAAGACCGAAATGGATGAAAAATCCAAAGTGTGTTAAGTGTAATTATTAAAGACATTATCAAAAACAAAAAAAAAAAAATAGAAAATGACAGTTTATAATTGTCAAACTTCCACCAAACATGCTTGCATGTATAGTGGAGGATTTGGTGCTATGTTTGGTGTCATGTTTGCTGGCATGTTTGGTGTCAAGATTGGTTGAGAAATTGGTGGAAGCAAAATTTTACCTATAAATAAAGCTTGATTTCATTTGTAAATTCCAAACTTTCCTTTAGATTTCTATTAAGGAACTTGAGGATTGTATCTTCTATGTTTTTTTTATATATATTTAAATATGTATTTTTTTATTTTTAGTAATAATAGTTTGCGTGTTTTTACTTTCTTTTATGTTTAGTAATTAATTTCCGCTAGGAGAAGAGTGAAACCTTAAATATGATAATTTAGGTTAATCTCACTTAAATTATAATATAGAAATTGTAATTTAATAATATGGATTAATGATACCGCCTATATGGTTGGTTTTATTTATTTAACATAATGTGACACTGGCTATATAATCGATCTTTAGGTGACAGATGATTACCGCCAATATGGCTGGTTTATGGATAAATAATAACATTGTCTTTATGGCTGGTTCGACTTAATTAATCGGGTAATAATGAAAATTTTTATATTATAATAAAGTGAGATTCCTAGGTTTGAAATATTAAAGGTGGATCCCCAACCCCAACATTTTATTTTTAATCTAGGGAAGTGATGAAGCACAATATTCACGAGTTTGGCTTGTTTATTGAATCTTGATCTTAATGCTTCTTGTTGACTGATCGCCAATAAGATTGATGTGCTAAACTTAAAATAAACTTGACGAAGGGATTTTAGGTTTCAGCCTTAGATTCAATAGCTCACGATCTCATCTTAGAGATTTCTTTCCATGACAGACATAAACATGTCGGGTGTGAGTAGCCACAATTGGAACTTGAACTTAATGAATTCAAGGTTTCTTGGTTAACATATACATGTAGTTAATTGGGTTACTTTGGGTGTTTGCATTCCACCTTTGACAGAGGCTTATGCATATCTTCGTGTTCTTGGTTGACAATTGATATATTACATATGTATAGGAAAATCATTTCATCATTAGATTAATTTTGGGCAGAATCACAATCCTGGATGTTTTATGTTTTATTAATTTCTTTTGTGTTTATTTTATATTTTTATTTATTTATTTTAATCAAATCCAACTTCAACCCACGAACAATCCCTTCTTACCCCAATTAGATACTTGTAAATATTTACCGTCAATAATTAATAATAGTAAGGGAATTAAGTCCTCGTAGGATCGATATTTTTATACTATTTGAGCTATAGGTGCGCTTGTGTAATGTGTGTGATTTCACCGATCAGACTTACGTAGAACCTGTGTTGAAGATCCTTCACCTAGTTGGATCTTTGGTTCCATCTCAGGTTCCTTAATGTTGGGATTAAACTCATCAAGTTCAATCTCCCTACAATTCTTTAAGTTCAATCTCCCTATAATTCTTCAAGTTCAATCTCCCTACAATTCTTCTTTCTCTCAAAAATTCCTTTTAAAAGCGAACAACAATTACATTTCGTCGTTCGAAATCATAGAATTAATATCACATGGAATTATCAGGATATCCAACGAACCTATATTTATACCCATGGGTGTTAGTTTATCCCATTGCGCAACTCTAACGTATATAGGACAACCCCAAATATTTAAATGCATAAGACTTGTATTTTTACCGAACCATATCTGATAGAGGGTCGTAGAAACAGCTTTCGATATAACCCTATCAAGTACGTAGGCATCAGTAAGTAAAGCGTAATCCCAAATATAATAAGGAAGATCTGTACAGCTCATCATTGTTCGCACTATATCTAATAAAGTACGATTTCTATGCTCAGACACTCCATTGTCTTGAGGAGTTCCTGATGGACTATATTGGGTGAGAATTCCATTCTCCTTTAAATAATTTCTGAATTCTTCACTCTTGTATTCACCACTTCAATCTGACCGAAGGCATTTGATGAATTTACTGGTTTATTTTTCTACTTCGTTTCGGAATATTTTGAACTTATCAAATGTTTCGGACTTATGTTTCATCAAAAAGACATATCCAAATCTATACTTGTCATCCGTGAAAGTTACGAATTAAGTTGAACCATCATGAGCGACATGATTTAATGGACCATACATATCACTGTGTATTAGTTCCAATAAATCTCCATCACGATGTCCAACACCTAGAAATGTAGCCTTTGCATCTTTCCTTGGATGCATGACTCACAAATCGAATAAGGAACTAAGGTAACATTTTCAATCAAACCATCATTTACCAATTTGGATAGACGTCTAATACCTATGTGGCCCAATCTCATATGTCATAATTCTGTATTATTTAATTCAGATTTCCTACTTGTATTTTCCTCCAAATTAAAAATATCTCTATATGTTTCCAAAATATAGTGACCGTTTGATAAAGAACATTCGCATTTCAATCAATTATCTTTATCATATAAATATAAAGTTTCATCCTTAATTTTTATTTTATAACCTTTTTTTATCTAATATGGTAGTGATATTATTTGTCTGATAAGTGAGGGTACATAATAACAGTCTCGTAAATCTAGTTTACATCCATTAGAGAGATTTAAAACTATCGTTTCTATGGCTTTAACATCCAATATCTCATCATTACCAACTCTAATATGGATTTCCTCTTTATTCAGCCTTCTCTTTACCCTCAATTCATGTAGGGAATTGCAAATATTAGTAGGATTGTCAGTGTCTAACACCCAACCACTATTTCCATATAAGGCTAATGAGATGTCAATAATTGGAAAAATATAAAGCGTTCCTACTTTTCCTATCAGCTCTGAAAAATCCTTCTTTCAGTGTCCAGACTTCTTACAATGCAGGCATTGGTCACGAGTTACTTACGGTTTTGCGCTTTTACGCTTCTTGGAGTTCTTTTTTACAATCTTCCTCTTCTTCATCTCTATTTTTTTGAATTC
This sequence comes from Zanthoxylum bungeanum, assembly GCA_019454045.1. Taxonomy (NCBI): domain Eukaryota; kingdom Viridiplantae; phylum Streptophyta; class Magnoliopsida; order Sapindales; family Rutaceae; genus Zanthoxylum; species Zanthoxylum bungeanum. Next base: position 144,566 of record SKCR01030594.1, read on the forward strand.
CCAAAAGTTTTTGAAGAGCGAGCTCCACCATGGAGATACAATATGGGGTTGTCTTTTCTAAAATCTTGCTTTGTCGTGCGTAGCATGTTATGAAGTTCTTCATATGTGGCTTACATCGAATGCATATGGAAATTTAATTCAAAGCCAGCATAAGAACCAGACAAAGAAGATATAATCAAATTAAGGCCCAGTCATTCATCAAATAAAATATCATGTTATTACAGATATCGAATCTGATCTATCATGTTCAAAACATGAGTGCTGACAGCTCCTCCCTCCTTGAGTTCAACACGGAACAACTCCTTAGATCTTCAATAAAGTTTCATCTCTTGATTTGCCTCGAACAAATCCTTGAGCTTTCGTATGATGCTCCAAGCATTCGGTACTTCAATGTATTGTCTCAGCAAATTCAGAAACATCGAACTCAAGATGTAGGATTTCACCTTCAGGTTATCATCCTTCCATTTATTAAAAATTTCTCGCTCTTCTGGAGTGGAGTCAGGATCAATTTCAACATGCAGTGGATTGACAGTGACATAAGTTAATTTTTCAACTCCAAGACAAGGCGTATGTTCATTTCCCATTCGAAATAGTTTTCGGCTCTTTTTAGCTTATTGGAATCCAAAATTTTTTTATCAATGGATTAGTGGCAGCCATCTACAAGACAACATTTTTTAGTAGTAGTAGAATAGTGTTCCTTTCAAAATAATAATACTAATTGATTGTGGCATTTTAAATATATTAGTGTCGTCCCACTATTTTACGTAATTATGCAATCTTCTTTAACGGAAAATTAGAAATTTGACTATCAAAATTTCATAGCGGGAAGTGGATCCCATGACATCTACTCAAGCCTCACACTAATGACGATCTTGGCTTTTATAAACTCATTAGGTATACCTCCAAGGTCAATCACTTCATGTGACTCCTAGTTTGGTCCTAAACTGTTTCTTATCCTCACATTAATGATAATATTGGATTAAAGTGTTTACTTGTCAATGTGTACTAATGAGCTTCGTATGTACATCCTCACACTAGTGACGATGTTGGGTGACTGCGTTAACCATCACGCTATATCTAATATTTTACCGAAGCGACCTAAGTTCCGAACACTTATACTCTCACACTAATGACGTTATTGGATATAAGTAGTAAGAACTCATTCATGAAGGACCTGGGTGAAGCTTCTTATGTCTTAGGCATAAAACTCTATAGAGATAGAGAAATGAAGCTTATTGGGTTGTCCCAATCTACGTACATAGATAATATCTTAGAACGGTATAATTTTGGTAACTGTAAGACAGCAAACATACCGTTCAAATATGGCTTACATCTTTCAAAGAAGATATGTCCGCAAACAGAAGATGAGAAGATTAGAATGTCTAATCAACCTTATGCTTCATGTTTGGGCAGCATCATTTATGCCATGTTATGTACTAGGCCTGATATCAGCTTCGCAATTAGTGTGACGAGCAGATATCAGTCCAATCCAGGAAATGACCATTGGATGGCCATTAAACATATCCTAAAGTATCTTAAAGGTACCAAGGATAAGTTTATTATTTATGGAGGAAACGAACTGCAAGTTAATGGGTATACGGATTCCGATTTCCAATCAGATCCTGATGATAGAAAATATACATCAGGATTCGTGTTTACCCTTAAAGGGGGTACAGTTTGTTGGAAGAGTTCCAAACAGGGGTCGACATCTGATTCCACTACATAGGTGAAATATATTGCAGCTTCTGAAGCTGCAAAGGAAGCTGTATGGGTTAGGAACTTTATCACAGAATTGGGAGTATTCCCAAGTATCGAGAATCTGATTTCGTTAGACTGTGATAATACTGGAGACATTGCACAAGCAAATGAACCAAGGGCGCATCAGAAGTCGAAGCATGTGGAACCAAAGTACCACATCATTCGAGAGATTGTGTCGCGATGGGACATTATAGTGTGCAAGGTACCAAGTGAAGATAATGTAGTAGACCCGCTTACGAATGCCATACCTTCGAAATTATTTTTATAAATATATGGAGTCGATGGGTATTAGATACAATCGATATTGGCACTAGAGCAAGTGGGAGATTTTGTTAGGGTTGGTGCTCCGAGCGCCAATTTTATTATGTATTTCTATGTAAATACTAATGTAACGTTTTATTATGAATAAAATGAACAGTTTCTTTTATATATAACTTCTTCTTTCATTTGGTAAAGACGTAACCGAACTTAGAATGATTAGTTATGATACTGTTGCAAAAGCGTCGCAACTGACATTGAGTTGTATCATGACGTTGTCATTCTTAGATAGTTCACGGTCAAGGTTTACACTACTTGGTCAGTAGAGTAAACCAGTAGAGACTGGTTTATGTCGTATATTGGAATCTTGGATTCTGATGGTTTCTCAGTGAACTATGAGTCTTGGAGACTCGTATAGACGTGTAGGTGTTTATAACGGATAAACACTGAACGACTCACCGAAGATTCTTAATGGATGGTACACCAACGTCAATAAGAATCTTCTCGGGTTGAGTGAGTATAGGGATTCTTTGACTTGAGATACCACTGTGGATATCTGAGTTATCATCCATACTTAGATGACAGTCACGTCACCGATCTATTTAGATCAGACCTCTGCCTGTTCGTTAGGTGTAGACTGATGCTCAGGATATCTTGTATGTATCAAGATAGGATCCGTCAGCTGGGTGTACAGAGTATAGGTATTCAATATGGTATTAGTAATCTGTTAAATCCATGGGCTCGTGGTACACTTTAGAAATTAGTTCTAAGTGTTATTTTAAGGGATTGCTAATAGAAACGTCGACAAGATTATATCTATAGAGATTTGGCGTTTGTATCTATATCCCTGGATTAATCCGGATACCTGTGACGAAGGGATTATACGTATGCAGTGACCTCGACCTATATGATTCAGTGAGATCTGTGTTCGTCATAATTTACGGGTGGGTGAATTATGGACACGAAATTTGATTTTGTGACGGATATGTCTGAATCTAGAAAGTCTCACTAATGAAATTTATTCGTAGAGAACTAGGGCAACTGTTATGAATAATACTGATTATTCATAACTCATTTAATGGTTAAACGAAAAATACATGCATTCGGGACCTAACGGTCATTTCTAAAATTAATGTGTATTTTATTTAATAATTGATTTTATTAAATACACATTAATAAAATATCAAATTATGATATTTGACTTATATCATTGATATATGTATTTGAGATATTTATTGTAAATATAATACATATATTTAAGATATTTAAATTTATTAATTAATTATTTAATTCTTAAATAATTAAATTAATTTATAAAATAAATATCTTTAGTAATGATTTCAACTTTATGAAGTTGGAAATGGCTTATTCTAATTGGAACATATTTTTACAACTCTATTAAAGTTAAAGTGTTACTTTAATTAAGCCAAAATGTGTACCAATTGAATTAATACAAAAATAAAGTAATTGTTATATTATTTTTGGTTGAAAAATTGGCAAGTTGGAGATGTGATACAAAATTGGTTTTGTTTCATTTTTCCACCACTAAGACAACTTCAACAAAAATTACAAAGAGAGAATTGAGAGCATTTTGAAAGCAAAATGAAAGCAAAGGCAAAAAAAATTGGTTTTTGTAAGTTATTTTCTTTCTTCTTCTTCATGAAAAATATTTCAATAATTCTTAGCTTCAATTGTGTTGTTAAGAACATGCCTCTACTCTTTTAGTTTGCAATTAAATTTTTTGGATGCTTATTGGATATGTTTATGCATGTAGAATTAATTTATTTGCTTATTAATGTAATTAAGCTTAATAAATTAATTTGAAAATTAAAGTTGTCATTCTAGAGTTAATTAGCCATTCATAATTAGCCTAGAATTGTTCTTGATTAATTTCATGATGGTGAGAATTAATTGGTGTGGTAATTTGAAAATTAAAGTATTGAATTTCATTAATTTAGTGTAAATTGCCTAATTTAAGTGATTTATGAAATTAGGGTTCTTTACCCACTCAATTTTTGGGGCTTCAAACATGTAAAATTTGGGATTAATTGGATTTGATCTTGATGTGTTTTGAACAAATTATGCCAAATTATAATTAATTAAAGTTCCGGGCTATTTTGTAAATTCTGGAAAATTTCTGGGCAGTGGCGCGAATTTGAAAAAGTTTTCTGGTTTTATAAAAATTATTTTGGGATTAATTTGGAATCAATTAAATGTGTAATTGACATATTTAAAACTAAAATAATTAATTTGTAAAAGTTTGGGGTAATTTTATAATTAAAAGAAATATGATTTCTTGGGTTATATTTCATAAGTTAAGTATTGGTTAATTAAATAAATAAGTTTATTTAATTATTCCAAGAAAAATTTTTGAAATCGAAGAAATCGATTTTTTCGCGTTCCACTGCGCTAATCCTGTAATTCCCAATAAAATCCCAACACAATAATGCTCCAACATTATTAATATTGTTACTTAAATAAAGTAATCACCTAATCATAGGAGATTTATGACAATCAAGTCATTAACTTAATTAGCTCAAAATTTTAATTTAAAACATGCAACATATCCAATATGATTTATGCATAATTAAATTAAAATACATAGGCATAGATTCAAATACATTTCTAACATGCAACATGTGTTGTATGGTTAAGCCTTGCTACTGACACCATTCTATTGGGCCAGTGGTGGAACCCCTTGGGTCGAATCGGTGCCCTGCATAGTGAAAATGAGTCTAACCCATGGATATTTAGAATAGGTGTATTTTAAAATATTTTTATATAAAACTAAATTTCATTTTGAGTCTATAGGAAAAAATGAGACCAAAATGGAGTCCGGAAACTTTGGAGCGGAAAAAAATAAGTTTTAGTATGAATTAGGTCTTTCGCGACGCAAATGCTTGGCGTAGCGACGCCGCCCAAAATACCGACAGCATATTTTTTGTGAATATCGACGAGTCACGACGTTAAGATCCGGGCGTCGCGATGTGCCCAAAATTTCAGCTCTGCGTCGTGACATCGCCAGTGCTGATTGTATTTTTAGTTCAAAAATATGCATAAACACTTCCAATTTCTCCTATTACTTCAAATACACTTAAAATTCAATTCGAACTTCTTAACCACCATCAACACATGTTTTACAACTAGCATACATGTATTCTAAATACTTATATGTATTTGTTTGAATCTAATCACAAAACATTTTAGAATCCCAATTAGAATGTCTCATGAGAAATTCTAGTTCACCTAAAGGTGGTCAAGTGAATCTAGAATGCTAGTCATAACTCTAAGCTTTAATCTAGAGTTTTAAACTCTTATTAATTGTTTCATGTCCAACATGAACATCTTTGACCTAACTCATAAGCATGTTGTGTTTATACTTCTAAAGTATCCTAACACAAATTGATTAGCCTTATTTCAACTTTAAACAATATGATCATACATCTAATGCACACAAAAAATAGCTTAGGAGAAGATCAAATATTACCTAGTAAGCTTGATGCAAGATCCAATCTACCTCTTCTTTGTTGAAATGATTAGAGAACATCCAAGGTATGCAAGCTTGACTCCAAGATCCAATCTTGTTTCCAATGATACCAAGCTTCACTTCAAGATCCAATCTTGATTTCTCCTAGATGAAATATTGTAGAGACCTCATAAGCTTCTTTAAACACTTCTCTAACTTAGGCTGATCTCTCAAGATTACTTGTGTATAGCTTACTCAAGCTTTTACTTATACTTGTTATTAAAACCTTCCTAAAGCTTACTATTTATAGCAAAACTTAGACAATTTTTAATCAATAAATGTCTTATCAAACATTAGGTATGCCTAATTAAATTCATAAAAATATTCATAATTAGGTGTGACTAATCCCATTCTCTACCACTTTGATTTAAGTAAATTAAATCAAGGCAATTTTTACTTAATGAATTAGTTCAATATCTACCACTTTGATTTAATCCAATTAAATCAAGACATATAGATTTACACCTATTAATACAAATTTGGAATTACCAAAATATCCTCAAATGGTAGAGATATTTATGAATTTACAATTAAGCTCTTGTGTAATTATTGAATTAATTAATTAATCCAATTAGGTCAAAGTAAATAATCAATGTTATTCAATAACACTTGATTATCTTAGTTGATAATTATAATATCAAATATTATCTTTTATCAAAAGTACACTTAATATTGGGACTCTTTAAGTTCAGACACATTCGTCATATAAGTGTTGGGTTTTCTAGGTCAAACCAAGATCATTTAAGCGAATGAAATGTGCGAATACAATAAAGTAAAATTGCGGAAATACTCACTTTGATTGGATTTGCGATGCGATGAACACGAAACTTTTCCTCCTCCATGGAAGCTCTCGGCCAAGCCATCTTTGTGCTCCTTTGATTTTCGGTCAACCCTCTTCATGTGTGCTCCAAGCTCCAAGCTTTGCAATGGATTCCATGCTCAAGGGTTTGTTTCCCTATCACCTTTGGATGACTCTTTATGTGCTAGCATAAGAAAAATTTACCACAAATCTTCTTTGTTCTTGCTTGTTGTTCTCGGCAGATAGAAGCAAAATTGAGAGAATTTGGCCCTTGGCCGAATTGGAGAGGAGAAGAGAGAGAGGAAGTTGTCAAGTGTTGGTTGTGTTTTTTATTTTCAAAAAACCAAATACTAATTCCATTTTCCAAAAATGGTACAAGCATTAAAGCCTTCAACCACTCACATCACCCATGAATAGTGATTGATTGTCAATCACTAAAAGATGACTTGACATCCATCACTAAAGTGACAGGTGATGTGACGCATGATGTGACCTGTGGGCCTCACTTGATTCGAAATGCGAGTGGGCCCGCAAACAGTCCCGAGCTCGGGTTCTCTAATTCCGAATTAACGAATTTTCCGTTGCGACGTAATTAAATCAAATTTAATTAAATAATTATGCCAAGAAAAATTACTATTCACATCACCAATGAATTAATTCTAAATTAATTCGTTCGCCCGATTTAAAATCTAATTTTAATTCTGCGTCGAAATCTAATTTCGTTTAATATATCTATTTTATCGATTAATTCCAAATTATCGTTCTCTCTCTTTAAATAGTATTTTATCCCAGATAAAATATCTCCGTAATTAATCCTAGATTAATTTTCTCTCTCTATTAATTAATCCCAGATTAATAATGTGCGAGTCATACGTCATCGGTGAATCTTCGGGAAGCGACCTATGAGATCCCCGGATATGTTGGTAATAAATCCGTTCGTCGGACTATCCGAACACGTACGTACCTAGTACTACGTTTTTACCAATTTACAAGACATGGTTGGCTTCTAGCAAAGCACAATGCCTACCCAATTCTCCAGAAATATTCTTAAAGGAATATGTAATCTATATCAGGTGTAGTATACGTAGTATAGCGTATTGCAATCCAGTATCGGATGTCACATGCTAGGCCTGGGGCTGGAATTGTGTTTGCCCCGTACGAAGCACATATCGGATCTCTGGTAACTAGTCTTTATAATCGGATAAACATGACCTATTCATATTATCCCGATGATTTCAGTACATAATAGTACTAGTTCCGTATCCTACGTGATCATCATCTCCACTATAACTGAAGTGATACTTCCATCTTGACATCACACCCAATACACTACGATTCTCAATATATCCAGAAGAGGCGTACACAGAACCTGTTAAAGCCCTGGACGATCAAAACCAAAGTATATTGATTGTCGCAAGTATTAGCAATGCAAGTCTCAGGTTAAGACCAAATACAACTACCCTGATTCGGACTTCCATAGACACATAGTTATACTACCAATGGAATTTCGAGGGGTCTATCCAGAGCGAAGTTGTTTCCGTACCATCGGTAAACACAACCTCCAATTACACTTGTATGAGTATCCAATACCTAAATATATGAGAACTATGTCGTTATGCTCCCAAAACGCGCACAAGTGCAATACTAGTCTATTCCGTAATATCGAGATCGAAATCCAATCTCGATAATACTAAGACTAGGGATATTTTAATGTTAAACCTTTGTGGATTGATATTGTCTCATATCATCTCAATCTGGAACTAATCATAAGGACTTTTATCATTTATATATATTCCGTAATCCAATTACAAAGGATAAAAGAGAAATTTCCTTTGTCATATAGTTAATTTGTACAACAACACCACGTTTTGTACAAATAGTGATGCTATGGGTCATAATTGTCCAACAATCTCCCACATGGCCTATAGACAATCACTCAGGTGTCTTACACCTGAACTATATACGGGTCGCTCAAACTTCTACTGAGAAACAGCTTTCATCAGCGGATTTGAAAAGTTATCATCTGATGCGATTTATTCGATCATCACATCGCCACGATGTATGATCCGACGAATCAGATGAAAAAGTTGAAGTACATACTTGGATCATTGATGAGACCGTTAATTCTTTAGCTTGTGCTGTACCCTAGCTCAACTGCTAACAGAACTTTATCTAATCTAATTAGAATTATTTAGATCCAAAATGCTTCTTTTACTGCGACAGTTGCAGCAAAGTTCCGCTTTTGTTGTTTATTCGGCAACAGTATCTTGCCTGGAAGATTTCTAGTTCACTGTTCCGTTATTCAAAATATACAGTACCCTTATTGCGACTTTCAGTCATTATTTTTCGGTTTTGAAACTTACAGCGGTGAACCCAGTCACTTCAAGTTCTCCTTCTCCATAGCTTAAGAAGGGATCCTTAGTTCCTCTAAGATACTTAAGGATGTTCTTAACATCAATCCAGTGACTATCACTTAAATTGGCCTTATTGTGACTTCATATGCTCAAAGCATATGAGACACCAGGTCGCGTATATTTCTTTCAATGTGCGAGTTCTCTGAGAGTGCCAACAACTTTTAGATCTATCCCAGTAGATCTTATTCCTAGAATAAAGGTTGTCTCTCCCAAGTATTCTATGGAGAATCTTCATGAAAGCCAAGCTTTCACCGATTGTATTATGGGAATGTCATTTCCAAGAAATGATATATCATCATTATATAGAACAATCATTATCAGTGCGCTCCCACTAACCTCCTTATATACACAAGAATCATATTTGTTTTGAATTAAATCATACACCTTTATGATTACATCAAAACATCAGTTCTAATAGCATAATGCTTGCTTCAATCCATAAATGGATTGATTTAAACAATCAGCATTAGCAAGCATTATCCAAATAGATTCAACCATGGCAACGGTTAAAATATTTCGTCGTAATCGACACTATGTTGATGACGATACCCTTTATGTACAAACCTAGCTATGTACATTTTTTTGTTGCCATCCATGTATGTCTTCATCATGAAGGCTCACCAGTAGGCACAATACCTTTTGGTGCATCAACCAGTTGTTAGTGTCCTAGACATGCAACAGGATTTCTAAGCGTGATTCGTGTGTGAATAATAATCAAAAATAAGTTGCGGAAGACTTACATTGATCGGTTGAGTTCAAAACTTTTCATGGATGTTGGAGCTTCCAAGCTCTTGGGTGCGTATCCCTATCACCATCTTTTGACTCTCATATGTGCTAGCAAGAACGAATGGAAAAAAATTTTATTTCCCTATAAGAAATAAATTTATCCGAGAGAGAGAACAATCGGCCAAAAGAATGCAGGAAGCAAGCAACAATTACTTTAAAAGCAGTCAAACAGAAGCACAATGCTTCTCTTCGACCAATTACAGTGAGCGATCTTGCTCCCCTTTTATTTTTCGGCCAATAAGCCTTTTTTGATTCAAAAGCAAGTCAGAGAGAAAAAACGAGAAGTCAAAAGCTAATTTTGCTTGCATTTAAAGCATTTTGGTTGAAAAGTCAAAAAGCTATTTTTACTTATTTTTCTCTAACAATCGGCCATTAAAAGAACAAGGCCATTCGGCCATTAAACATTTTGGCCATTCGGCCATTAAACATTTTGCCTAGGAAGAGAGGGAAATTAATTTCCAAAATTAAATACATATTGAGTGTTTCATAAGTCTCCACCAAAATCCATCATTCATGTCAATTACCAAAATGACTAATGATGTAAGTGAAGTGCGCCCACTTTAAATTCAAAATTCGAAAGGGCTTTCTCAACACACTTCGGGCTCGGATTCGTTTAATCCAATTAAACGAATTTTCTGTCGCGATACAATTAAATCCAATTAATTAAATAATAATATCCGTAAAATTATTACGAAAATTGCTCGCGAATTAATTCCAAATTAATTCGCTTGCAAAATTAAAATCTAATTTAAATTTTCAATTGAAATCCAATTTCAATAATATATCTAATATATTATTTAGCCCAATTAAATAAATTAAATAGTAAAATCTAATTTAACTATTAAATTTATTTTACCTATTAATTCCAAATTAATCGCATTCTCTCCCTTCGACGAATTTAATCCTAGATAAATTCTCGACGTAATTAATCCCAGATTAATTCTTTTTCTGATAATTAATCCCAGATTAATTCTTGCCGTTATTAATCCTAGATTAATTTTCTCTCTTTATTAATTAATCCCAGATTAATATTGTTAGAGTCAAATATCATCGGTGAATCTTTTGGATGCGACCCAAGAGATCCCTGGATATGTTGGCAGTATATATGGTCATCGGACTATCCGAACACGTGCGTACCCAGTACCACATCTTTACCGATTTACAAGACATGATTGGGTTCTAGCAAAGCACCGTGCCTACCCAATTCTCCAGAAATATTCTGCTACATAATATATGATCTTTGTCAGGCGTAGTATACGTAGTATTGCGTATTACGATCCAGTATCGAATGTCACATGCAAGGCCTGGGGCTGGAATTGTGTTTGTCCCATACGAAGCATATATCGGATCAATAGCAACTAGTCTCTTTATGATCGGAAAGTCATGACCAAGTCATACTTCCCCGATGGCTATAGCACTTAAAGTACCAGTTCTGTATCTCTGCGTGATCATCATCTTCATATGACTGAAGTGATACTTCCGTCTTGACATCACACCTAATACACTGCAATTCTCAATATACCCAGAAGAGGCGTACACAGAACCTGTTTAAGCCTTGGACGACCAAAACCAAAGTATACTGATTATCGTAAGTAGTAGCGATGCAAATCTCAGGTTAAGACCAAATACATCTACCCTGATTCGGACTCTCATAGACACATAGTCATACTACCAATGGGATTCCGAGGGGTCTATCCAGAGCGAACCTGTTTCCCTACCATCGGTAAACAGAACCTCCTATTACACTTGCATGAGTATCCAATACCCAAATATATGAGAACTATGCTGTTACGCTTCCATAACACGCACAAGTGTAATATTAGCCTATTCCGCATTATCAATGTCCAGTCTCGATAATACTATGACTAGGGATATTTAATGATTAAACCTTTGTAGATCAATATTGTCTCATATCTTATTAATCCGGAACTAATCATAAGGACTTTTATCGTTTATATATCTAGGTAATCCAATTACAAATGATAAAAGAGCAATTTCCTTTGTCACATAGTTAATTTGTACAACAATACCACGTTCTGTATAAATAGTGATACTATGGGTCATAATTATCCAACAATCTCCCACTTGGCCTATAGCCAATCACTCAAGTGTCTAACACTTGAACTATGTACGGGTCGCTCAAACTTCTGCTGGGAAACAGCTTTTGCCAGCGGATTTGTAAGGTTATCATCTGATGCGATTTATTCGATCATCACATCGCCACAATGTATGATCTAACGAATCAGATGAAATTAATCGAAGTACATACTTGGATCATTGATGAGACCGTGGTTCTTTAGCCTATGATGTAGCCTAGCTCAGCTGCTAATAGAACTACTTTTAATCCAATTAGGATTATTTAGATCCAAAATGCTTCTATTGCTACCTCAGCTGCAGCAATGTTCCGCTTTTGTTATTTATTCGGCAACAGTATCTTGCTTGGAAGATTTCAAGCTCACTGTTCCGTTATTCAAACTATATATGTACCCTTATTACGACTTTCAGTCGTTTTTATCGGTTTGAAACTTGCAGCGGTGAACCTAGTCACCTCAAGTTCTCCATCTCCATAACTTAAGAAAGCATCCTTAGTTCATCCAAGATACTCAAGAATGTGCTAAAAATCAATTCAGTGACTATCACTTGGATTGGTCTGATTGTGTCTACATGTGCTCAAAATATATGAGACATCAAGTCACGTACATGTCAAAACTTACAAACTTTGGGAGGGTGTCAGCAGCTTTCTAGATCTATTCCAGTAGATCTTTATTCCTAGAATAAAGCATGCTTCTCCCAGGTATTCTATGGAGAATTTTTCATGAAAGCCAAGCTTTCACCGATTTTAATATGGGAATGTTATTGCTAAAAAGCAATACATCATCAACTTATAGGACATTCATTGGCAGTGCGCTCCCACAAACCTTCTTATTTACACAAGAATCATCTTCGTTTTGAATTAAATCATATACCATTATGATTACATCAAAATACTGGTTCCAAGAACGCAATGCTTGCTTCAACCCATAAAAGGATCGATTTAACTTGCAAACCTTGTTCGTATGTTTTGGTACGATAAAACCGTCATGATGTTGTAAACATCCTCCAAAAGGTTTCTGTTAAGGAAAGCGGTTTTGGCATCCAGCTGTCATATTTCATAAATGAAATATGCAACATTAGCAAGCATTATCCGAATGGATTTAATTTTGGCAACAGGTGAAAAGGTTTCGTCGTAGTCGACATTATATCTTTGACGATACCCTTTCTGTACAAGCCTAGTTATGTACATTTGTATGTTGACATCCATGTATGTCTTCCTTGAAGACTCATACAGTACCAATAAGCACAATGTCTTTTGTCACATCAACCAGTGTCCAAATATGATTGATATATATGGAATCCATTTCGGACTTCATGGCACATTGCCATAAAAGGAGTCGATACCTTGTATCACTTCCTCATACGTAGCCAGTTTGTCTTCCTCAATAAGATTGAGATCTACATGAGGTGAGATCAGAAACCTATACCTCCCAGGTTGTTTTCTGAATCTCTCCGACCTACGTAGTTCTTGTGTATTCGAAGATTATGGTACAGTTTCATCATTGATGAACTGTTTGTGTTCCGTGAAGGAGTCGATGCCTGGAACAATATTACTCTGATTTTCATTGAGTTTTACTTTCCTCCCACTTACCACTGCATATAGGAATTCCTCTTAGGAAAACCGTATAGAGAGCAACAATTACATTGTTCTCTTGTGAGTTGTATAAGTACTATACTTTGGTTTCCCTATGAAAACCTACAATTAGGCACTTATCCGATTTGGGTTCTTGTTTAGTATCATCCAAACGTATGCCCAGCATTCCCAAATCTTCAGGAATGTGAAACCCGGTTTCTTTCCTGTTCATATCTAATATGAAGTTCGTCCAACAGATTTCATGGAACCTTATTCAAAATAAGTATTGCACTGTTAAACGCTTATCCCCAGAAGGAAAATGGTAGCTCAGAGCGACTCATATGTTTAAGTATTGTCCATCATGGTCTAACCGTAATGTATAATACTTTTACCTGTCTGTTTTCTTACTTCGTGTCGAAACTCTTTGAATTACTCAAAAGTTTCTGATTTTTTGTTTCATAAGATACACATAACCGTAACGCGATGCCACATCCATAAAGGTTACGAAGTATTCATATCCACCTTTAGCCTAGTTAGACATGGACCCACTTACGTCATCATGAACTAGGGCTAACAGATCGGTGGCACTTGTACTTTTACCAAGTAAAAGGTGTTTTAGGCATTTTGCCTAATTAAACTAGATTCGTAGACATCATTTGAATTAGAATCAAATCCGTCCCAAGTATCCACTCTTCGAAAGTGTGGATATACGAATCTTGTTTATGCATCCCAGATGACAATGCCAGAAATAAGTCTCATTTGATTTACTCAATTTGAGCTATTTGTTTGTCATATTATATGTCTGAGATTCATTTATATTCAAAATATAAATACTGTTATTCACATCTAATGTGTTTATCTCAATATCATCTTTATTAAACAAAACACCTTGTGCTCTGGAATACAAAGGTATACCCGCAACGGGTTATACTAGATATAGAGATAATGTTCCCAGTCAAACTAGATACATTATAACAATCTCCTAGTTTAAATACATGCCCAAATGGCAGTTCCAAAACTTAGATTTCCACGGCCAAAACAGCGACTCTCGTCCTGTTTCCGACTTGTAGGTCGATCTCATCTGAAGCCAGTTTCCTGCTTATCAGCAGATCCCGCACATCAGTATATATATATATTCATGTATCACATCTAGTATCAAAATCCAATTTTAAAACTAGTAGTGAACATGTTTATAACAAACATTCTTGAAGCCGGAACCTTGTCCCGCTTACACTTCCTTCATGTCTTTTTAAGAAGCTCTTGCTTAAGAGGTTTTATTCCCAATCTGAAAATTAAAGCCGTTAAAAACATTTTCCCCAGGATAATCTCCTTTGACGCTAATCTTTCAGTCATCTTGATTGTTATATTCCAACTATCCAATCAACGATTTCAGGTACAATTAAATATAATGATTACTATAGTCTAACTATATACTCAACTATAATTATTCGGTTACATTCAAAAGTATTGATTACTATAATCCAATTATATAACCAACTACAAATGAAGTAGTTTGAATACAGTCCAACTGTTTAATTAAAACAACAATTGAATACTAGTCCAACTAATATATTAATGACGAAAAATGAAATGAGTGCATATTGGCAAGTATCTAAACGAAATTACAAATTTAATACTTGCCTCCCACTATTTTTCGGCGAGCCTCTAACCCTCTGTGGAGTACTCGGAAAACCAAGTTTCCTAGTGGGCTAGGATCCCGTTAAATAACACACAACCTTGACTTTGGCCAACAAGTTGTATGAAATTTAACTAGGTAGATCTCTAAGATCAATTGGATCTCATCCAATTCCTAGATCCAGTATGTGGACATCCAAGTCCGAAACATATATCATATATATGCCAATATATCCAATATATTCCCTAACATTTTTCCTCTGAATCAACTAAGCTTTGGCTTTGGCACAACAAGCTTAATGATTCCAGTTAAGCGTGACCCATTGACTTTGGAAAGCTTCGTAATCGATGTCGATGGACAAGAAGTGATATTGACTTTGGCCAACAAATCACAACTTGGACAATACATACGATATGGAACAAAGCCTTCATGATTCAAACACATCCGCAATGGACAAAGGTCTTGACTTTGGCCAACAAACCAGTGCCAATCTTGGATCTTGAGAATGAATCATTCAATGGAAGGAAATCGCTTAATATAAAATGAGGGTTTTTATCGCGATTTGGCAACCAATTTATTATCTTTGATTAGGTCTCATCATACACCCTTAAGCAGGCATTCTAAAAGCATAATAAGGCGCGAATAAAATAATAATGATATGCGGATGGATATATAATATATTTTGTTCCTAGAATAAATCTCTCACTTTCCTCTCTCCCGCTAGCACTATTCTTACTTCTACCCAATTACATAACACTTTTAAAGAAACCTCATTTACATTGAGGGGAATATGTGAGAAGAGAAATACAATGACAAAAGAGGTAATAGGCTGGACACCCAGGTCCAATTTAATAAATTATAAATTTATTACAATAATTTCCAAAATTGCCCTCTCCCATCTAATATCCATCCGATATACATTATTCATACATACATCCAAGTATTCACACAAAGCATGTTATTCAATCAATCTAATCCAATCAATTAATCTTTGATTAATGACCATCCAATGTTCATACAACGATTTAATTTGCTCGAGTCAAACTCGTTTAAGAATAAATACTCAAAGTAAGTATTCTTGAATTATATCGAACTACAATTTTAAATCCAATTTAAATTTATCCAATACTAATTCATATTTACTTACAAATTATATAATTACACTTATTTATGTGCCTTAAAGACTTGGATTCGAAATCCAATCTTAATGGGTCTGAAAGGCCCAATTAGTATCCAATACTTTCTAATTAAAGTCCAATGGTTTTAATTAATTCTTTAGGCTTGGGCTTTCGGCCAAAATGGATCTAACCAATAATGTCTATGCTCATTAGGAATCACCCTATGCCATATAATCAATTTTGGCCCATTAGGCCCAATTAAATTATTAAAGGCCCAATAGTCATATTTTGGACTTTATGGAATGGTTTAGGCCCAGATATAATCCAAGACTAAAATTTGGCCCAACCAAGCCCATTAGCCCAAATACAACAAATTAAATTAATACAACATTCCAAATTATATATTAATTCAATTAAAGTGCAATTAACACAATTAATTAATTAATCTAGTATTTCCAAAATACTAATTAATCTAATTAATCATGCTTAATTCCCACGTTCATGTCCAACACAAAATTGGGGCAAAATCAATTCTATAACATGCTTCACATCTCACGGCAATACATGAAATTAACATCCAATTTTGATTTCAATCTAATTAAATCAACAATTAATATTCAATTTCATGTGAATTAACATATCCAATTGTCTAATTCAAAATTCCATGAGTTTCTAAGGTTCATCATTTTCGGCCAAGGGTTATAATTTGGGGAAAATTAATCCTATCAATTTTTCACAAAATTGAAGATGCACAAATCCAATTCAACATCATTCAAACATAACCCAACAACCAATTTAGAGTCCATAAACCCTAGAAATAAATCAAGCTTAGATCTCGCTCTGATACCATTGTTAGTGTCCTAGACATGCCACAGGATCTCTAAGCGTGATTCATGTGTGAATAATAATCAAAAATAAGTTGCGGAAGACTTACATTGATCGATTGAGTTCAAAACTTTTCGTGGATGTTGGAGCTTCCAAGCTCTTGGGTGAGTATCCTTATCACCATCTTTTGACTCTCATATGTGCTAGCAAGAACGAATGGAACAAATTTTTATCTCCGTAGGAGAAATAAATTTATCCGAGAGAGAGAACAATCAGCCAAAAGAATGCAGGAAGCGAGCAACAATTACTTTTCCTTTTGATTCGGCCAAAAGTAGTCAAGCAGAAGCACAATGCTTCTCTTCGACCAATTATAGTGAGCGATCTTGCTCCCCTTTTATTTTTCGGCCAATAAGCCATTTTTTTGATTCAAAAGCAAGTCAAATAGAAAAAACCATGGCCCACGTTTTTTGATCAATCATATATATCTATATAATAAAGGAGAAAGGTTTTGGAGGAAAAAGAGTGCATCCAACGGCTCTCTTTATGTGGCTTAATTAACGGCTCAGATCATTTCATTGGTAATTGGAGGAAAGAGAGTGAATTGATTGATGGAAATGGTCAAAATTTTCAAATTTTCAAATTAAAAAATAGAAAGTAAAAAAAAAATCATTTAATTCTGTAACACCGTACCGTAGATACGGGCCAAATACTGTAACACCATGCCGTAGGCACGGGTTTCATTTAATTAAAAATAAAATCATTTAATTCTGTAACACTGTGCCGTGCCGTAGGCACGGACATCATTTAATTAAAAAATAAAATCATTTAATTCTGTAACACCGTGCCGTAGGTACGGGCTAAATACTGAAATACCGTGCCGTAGGCACGGGCAAAAACTAGTATATATATATATTCCAAAATAAAATGAAGTTGATGGCATTAAAAAATGAAATGGCAAAAGGGTTGCTTTCATTTATTAATGTGTCAGAGAAGTCAAAAGCTAATTTTGCTTGCATTTAAAGCCTTTTGTTTGAAAAGTCAAAAAGCTATTTTTACTTGCTTTTCTCTAACAATCGGCCATTAAAAGAACAAGGCCATTCGGCCATTAAACATTTTGGCCAATCGGCCAAACCATGCAGGGCCATTCGGCTAAATGCAGGGAGAGAGGGAAATTAATTTCCAAAATTAAATACATATTAAGTGTTTCATAAGTCTCCATTAAAATTCATCATTCATGTCAATTACCAAAATGACTAATGATGTAAGTGAAATGAGCCCTTCTTTAAATTCAAAATTCAAGTGGGCTTTCGTTTAATCCAATTAAATGAATTTTCCGCCGCGGTACAATTAAATACAATTTAATTAAATAATAATACCCAGTAAAATTATTACGAAAATCTCTCGCGAATTAATTCCAAATTACTTCGTTTGCAAAATTAAAATCCAATTTAATTTTTCAATTGAAATCCAATTTCAATTAATATATCTAATATATTATTTAGCCTAATTAAATAAATTAAATAGTAAAATCTAATTTAACTATTAAATTTATTTTATCTATTAATTCCAAATTAAACGCGTTCTCTCCCTTCAACGAATTTAATCCCAGATAAATTCTCGACGTAATTAATCCCAAATTAATTCTTGCCGTTATTAATCCCAGATTAATTTTCTCTCTTTATTAATTAATCTCATATTAATATTGTTCGAGTCAAACATCATCGGTGAATCTTTGGGATGCGACCCAAGTGATCCCTGGATATGTTGGCAGTAAATACGGTCATCGGACTATCCGAACACGTGCGTACCCAGTACCACATCTTTACCGATTTACAAGACATGGTTGGCTTCTAGCAAAGCACTGTACCTACCCAATTCTCCAGAAATATTCTGCTACGGAATATATGATCTTTGTCAGGCGTAGTATACGTAGTATTGAGTATTACGATCCAGTATCGGATGTCACATGCAATGCCTGGGGCTGGAATTGTGTCTGCCCCGTACGAAGCATATATCGGATCAATAGCAACTAGTCTCTTTATGATCGGAAAGTCATGACCAAGTCATACTTCCCCGATGGCTATAGCACTTAGAGTACCAGTTCTGTATCCCTGCGTGATCATCATCTCCATATGACTGAAGTGATACAACCCAATACACTGCGATTCTCAATATACCCAGAAGAGGCGTACACAGAACCTGTTAAAGCCCTGGACGACCAAAACCAAAGTCTACTGATTGTCACAAGTATTAGCGATGCAAGTCTCAGGTTAAGACCAAATACACCTACCCTGATTCGGACTCCCATAGACACATAGTCATACTACCAATGGGATTCTGATGGGTCTATCCAGAGCGAACCTATTTCCGTACCATCGGTAAACAGAACCTCATATTACACTTGCATGAGTATCCAATACCTAAATATATGAGAACTATGTCGTTATGCTTCCATAACACGCACAAGTGTAATACTAGCCTATTCCGTATTATCGATGTCCAGTCTCGATAATACTAGGGATATTTAATGATTAAACCTTTGTGGATTAATATTGTCTCATATCTTATTAATCCGGAACTAATCATAAGGACTTTTATCATTTATATATCTAGGTAATCCAATTACAAATGATAAAAGAGCAATTTCCTTTGTCACATAGTTAATTTGTACAACAACACCATGTTCTGTACAAATAGTGATGCTATGGGTCATAATTATCCAACACCAGTATCCAAACTTAGTTGATTTACATGGAATCCATTTCGGACTTTATGGCACTTTGCCATAATAGGGAGTCGATATCTTGTATCACTTCCTCATACGTAGTCAGTTTGTATTCCTCAATAAGATTGACATCTTTATGATGTGAGATCAGAAACCCATACCTCCCAGGTTGTTTTCTGACTCTCTCCGACTTGCGCGGTTCTTGTGTATTTGAAGATTGTGGTACAGTTTCATCCCTGATGAACTGTTTATGTTCCATTAAGGAATCGGTGCCTCAAATGGTATTACTTCGATTTTCATCGAGTTTTACTTTCCTCTCACTTACCACTGCATATGGGTATTCCTCTTAGGAAAACCGCATGGCGAGCAACAATTACATTGTTCTCTTGTGAGTTGTATAAGTACTATACTTTGGTTACCATAGGATAACCTACAATTAGGCACTTATCCGATTTGGGTTTTAGTTTGGTATCATCCAAACGTATGCCCAGCATTCCCAAATCATCAGGAATGTGAAAACCCAGTTTCTTTCCCGTTCATATCTAATATGAATTCTGTCTAACATATTTTTATGGAACCTTATTCAAAATAAGTATTGCACTGTGTAATGCTTATCCCTTGAAGGAAAATGGTAGCTCAGAGCGACTCATGATTAACCTTACTGTGTCCAACTCAGTTCGGTTTCTCTGTTCTGACACACCATCAGGATTGAGGTGTTCCGGGAAGAGTCCACTATGAAAGAATACTATACCCTTTCAATTAGTCGAGAAACTTATTACTTAAGTATTTTCATCACTGTCAAATCGTGATGTTTTAATACTCTTGCCGATCTGTTTTTATACTTCGTGTCGAAACTCTTTGAATTTATCAAAAGTTTCTGATTCGTGTTTCAAAAGAAACATATAGCCGTAACGCGATGCCACATCCGTAAAGGTTACGAAGTATTTATATCCATCTCTAGCCTAGCTAGATAGGGGCCCACTTACGTCACTATGAATGAGGGCTAACAGATCGATGGCACTTGCACTTTTACCAAGTAAAAGGTATTTTAGGCACTTTGCCTAATAAACTATATTCGTAGACATCATTTGAATTATAATCAAATCTGTCCTAGTACCCACTCTTCAAAAGTGTGGATATACGAGTCTTGTTAATTGTGTCCCAGATAACAATGCCACAAATAAGTCTCATCTGATTAAATCAGTTTGAGTTATTTGTTTGTCACTTTTTATGTTTAAGATTCGCTTATATTCAAAATATAAATACTGTTATTCACATGTAATGTGTTTATCTCAATATCATCTTTATAAAATAAAACACTTTAGTGTTCTAGAATATAAAGGTATACCCGCAACGGGTTAAACTTAGATATAGAGATAATGTTTCTAGTCAAACTAGGTACATTATAACAGTTTCCTGATTTAAGTACACACCCAAATGGCAGTTCCTAAACTTAGGATTCTACTGTTAAAACAACGACTCTCGTCCCGTTTCCGACTCGCAGGTCAATCTCAACTGAAGTCAGTCTTCTGCTAATCAGCAGATTCTGCACATCATTACATATTTATGTACCACTTCTAGAATCAAAAATCCAATTTTGAAACTAGTAGTGAACATTTTTTTGACAAACTTGCTTGAAGCCGGAGCCTTGTCCCGTCTTCATTTCCTTCATGTCTGCCTTGTCCATACGGCAGTCACGCTTCCAGTGACCTCATTTGCCACAATTTAGGCAGACATCTTGGGATATGTCATTTGTCTTCCTAGAAGACTTTGATGATTTTGCCTTTGTCTATTCCACAACTCAGAAGCCTTTGGCCAATTACAATTAATACTTCTAAGATCTAAATATAGATCTATAAAGATCCTTCAATTTCAACATCATTGTTTAAGGATCTAATCCTTAATTATGAAGATGAAATTAAAGAGTCATTATGGCAAGGATAACGGATTGAACACTAAAGTTATCATCACATGAATCTTCCAAAGATCATGTTCTACTATTTCCTCAACTACGGGCTTAGGCCCAAGAGGTTGCTCTATCAAATATAGTAACTTCTCAGTTCTCAGGACTATCCTGAGGTACTATTCTTAATCTGAAGTCGTTTATTGACATTTTCATCCAGGATTATGTTCTAAACGCTAATCTGTCAGTTATCTTGATTGCTATAGTCCAACTATCCAATCAACGATTTCGGGCACTATTTAATATAATGATTACTATAGTCAAACTATATAATCAACTATAATTTGATTGGTTAAATTCAAATATATTGATTACTATAATCCAATTACATAATCAACTATAATTGAATCAGTTTGAATACAGTCCAACTGTTTAATTGAAACAACATTGAATATTAGTCCAACTAATATTTTAATAATAAAATAATGACGAAAAATGAAATTAGCTTGTATTGGCAAATATCTAAACAAAATTACAAATCTAATACTTGTCTCCTACTATTTTTCGACGAGCCTCGAACCCTCTGTTGAGTACTCGGGAAACCTAGTTTCCTAATGGGCTTGGATCCCGTTAAATAACACACAACCTTGACTTTGGCCAACAAGCTGTATGATATTTAACTAGGTAGATCTCTATAATCAATTGGATCTCATCCAATTCCTAGATCCAGTAGGTGGACATCCAAGTCCGAAACACATATACAATATATATGCCAATATATCCAATATATTTTCCTAATCTTTTTCCTCTAAATCAACTAAGCCTTGGCTTTGGCACAACAAGCTTAATGATTCTAGTTAAGCGTGATTCATTGACTTTGGAAAGCTTCGTAATCGATGTCGATGGACAAGAAGTGATCTTGACTTTGGCCAACAAATCACAACTTGGACAAGACATACGATATGGAACAAAGCCTTAATGATTCAAACACATCTGCGATGGACAAATGTCTTGACTTTGGCCAACAAACCAGTGCCAATCTTGGATCTTGAGAAAGAATCACTCAATTGAAGGATAGTACTTAATATTTATTGAGGGTTTTTTGCGTCATTGGTAACCAATTAATTATCTTTGATTAGGTCTCATCATACACCCTTAAGCATGCATTCTAACAGAATAATAAGACGCGGTAAATAAATTTAATAATGATACGCGGATGGATATTTGAAACATTTTGTTCATAGAACAAATCTCCCCATTTCCTCTCTCCCGCTAGCACTATTCTTACTTCTACCCGATTACATAACACTTCTAAAGAAACCTCATTTACATTGAGGGGAATATGTGAGAAGAGAAATACAAAGAATTAAGAAGTAATAGGCTGGACACGCAGGTCCAATTAATAAATTCTGAATTTATGACAATAATTTCCAAAATTTCCTTCACCCATCTAATATCCATCCGATATACATTATTCATACATCACATCCATGTATTCACACAAAGCATGTTATCAATCAATCTAATCCAATTAATTAATCTGAAATTAATGACCATCCAATGTTCAAACAACGATGTGATTTGCGCGAGTCCAACTCGTTTAAGAATAAGTACCCAAAGTACGAATTCTTGAATTATATTAAACTATAATATTAAATCCAATTTAATTTGTATTCAATACTAATTCTTTATTTAATTCCAAATTAAATAATTATATTTTTTAATGTGCCTTTATGACTTAGATTCTAAATCTAATCATTACGGGTCTCAAAGCCCAATTAACATCCAATGTCAATTTAATTAAAGTCCAATGGGCTTTCAATTAATTTCTTAAGGCATGGACTTTGGTCAATATGGGGCAAACCCAAATACCAAAGCCCAATTAAGGAATCACCCTTATTTGCCAAGAAACTAATTTGGGCCCATTAGGCCCAATTAAAATTTAAAGGCTCAACTAATTAAATTCCAATATTCCAAATATCATAATTTAATCAATTAAAGTGTATTAGCCATAATTAATTAGTCAAATTAGTATTTCCAAATTATCAATTTACTAATTAATCATGCTTTCTAATTATCAATTCATGTCCACCATAATTGAAGCAAAATCAATACCAACATGCTTCCACGGTAATTAGGGACCTTTTATATCAATTTTGATTTCAATCCAATTAAATCACAAACTAATGTATCTCATGCATTTTAAATGCATCCAATTGTCTAAGATTCAAAATCACCAAGAGCTTAGGGAACCTATACCATTCGACCTTAGTGAGACAAGGTCATTCGGCCTAGCTCAAGGCCATTCGGCCAAGAACCATGGCCATTCGGTCAATAGGAGATCCAATCGTCCAAGGCAATGGCCATTCGGCCAAGAGGAGATTCAATCGTCCAAGGCAATGACCATTCGGCCAAGAGAAGATCCAATCGTCCAAGGCAATGACCATTCGGCCAAGAGGAGATCCAATCGTCCAAGGCAATGGCCATTCGGCCAAGATACTTCAAGGCCAATGCATTTGGGGAAAATCAATCCAATTAATTTTTGCATCAAATTGATTATGTACAACTCAAAGTTAACATATTATAAGCATGCTCAAACAAATAAATTCATCAAATCATGCTTAAATCAATTTTACCCAAATTATAGTTAAGAACCATAATTTCCAATTTCATGTTTAATCATGGCTCTGATACCATTGTTGGGTTTTCTAGGTCAAACCAAGATCATTTAAGCAAATGAAATGTGTGAATACAACAAAGTAAAGTTGCTGAAATACTCACTTTGATCGGATTTGCGATGCCATGAACACAAAACTTTTTCTCCTCCATGGAAGCTCTCGACCAAGCCCTCTTTGTGCTCCTTTGATTTTCGGTCAACCCTCTTCATGTGTGCTCCAAGCTCCAAGCTTTGCAATGGATTCCATGCTCAAGCGTTTGTTTCCCTATCACCTTTGGATGACTCTTTATGTGCTAGTATAAGAAAAATTTGCCACAAATCTTCCTTGTTCTTGCTTGTTGTTCTCGGTAAATAGAAGTAAAATTGATAGACTTTGGCCCTTGGCCGAATTGGAGAGGAGAAGAGAGAGAGAGGAAGTTGTCAAGTGTTGGTTGTGTTTTTGATTTTCAAAAAATCAAATACTAATTCCACTTTCCAAAAATGGTACAAGCATTAAAGCCTTCAACCACTCACATCACTAATGAATAGTGACTAGTTGTCAATCACTAAAAGGTGACTTGACATCCATCACTAAAGTGACAGGTGATGTGATGCATGATGTGACTTGTGGGCCGCACTTGATTCGAAATGTGAGTGGGCCCGCAAACAGTCTCGGGCTCGAGTTCGCTAATTCCGAATTAACGAATTTTCTGTTGCGACGTAATTAAATCAAATTTAATTAAATAATTATGCCTAGAAAATTACTATTCACGTCACCAACGAATTAATTCTAAATTAATTCGTTCGCCCGATTTAAAATCTAATTTTTAATTCTGCGTCGAAATCTAATTTCGTTTAATATATCGAATATATTATTTTATCGATTAATTCCAAATTAATCATTCTCTCTCTTTAAATAGTATTTTATCCCAGATAAAATATCTCCGTAATTAATCTCAGATTAATTTTCTCTCTTTATTAATTAATCTAAGATTAATAATGTGCGAGTCATACGTCATCGGTGAATCTTCGGGAAGCGACCCATGAGAAATTGGATATATTGGCAGTAAATCTTGTCGTCGGACTATTCGAACACGTACGAACCTAGTACTACATTTTTACCATTTACAAGACATGGTTGGCTTCTAGCAAAGCACCGTGTCTACCCAATTCTCCATAAATATTCTTAAAGGAATATGTAATCTATATCAGACGTAGTATACGTAGTATAGCGTATTGCGATCCAGTATCAGATGTCACATGCTAGGCCTGGGGCTGGAATTGTGTCTGCCCCGTACGAAGCACATATTGGATCTCTGGTAACTAGTCTCTATAATCGGATAAACATGACCTAGTCATATTATCTCAATGATTGCAGTACATAAGAGTACTAGTTCTGTATCCTACGTGATCATCATCTCTACTATAACTGAAGTGATACTTCCATCTTGACATCACACTCAATACACTACGATTCTCAATATACCCAGTAGAGGTGTATACAGAACCTGTTAAAGCCCTAGACGACCAAAACCAAAGTATATTGATTGTTGCAAGTATTAGCGATGCAAGTCTCAGGTTAAGACCAAATACACCTACCCTGATTCGGACTTCCATAGACACATAGTTATACTACCAATGGAATTTCGATGGGTCTATCCAGAGCGAAGTTGTTTCCATACCATCGGTAAACACAACCTCCTATTACACTTGCATGAGTATCCAATACCCAAATATATGAGAACTATCTCGCTATGCTCCCACAACGCGCACAAGTGCAATACCAGTCTATTCCGCATTATCGATGTTCAATCTCGATAATACTATGACTATGGATGTTTTAATGATTAAACCTTCGTGGATTGATAATGTCTCATATCATCTTAATCCGGAACTAATCATAAGGACTTTTATCATTTATATATATTCCGGTATTCCAATTACAAACGATAAAAGAGCAATTTCCTTTGTCACATAGTTAATTTGTACAACAACACCACGTTCTGTACAAATAGTGATGCTATGGGTCATAATTATCCAACAATAAGTCTAACTAATATATACGCAATTCGACCATCTCCGAATTCACGAAGAACACGAACGACCTTTCTGAACTATACAAGTCAAGGTCATCGCATATGTTTAATAATCCCTTCTCAGTAGGCTATCCGAGTTGTGCTTAGGAAACATAGAATATACCGTCAAGTTTCTGAGGCGCACATCTTATATCTTCATGTCTATGATTCTTCATAACCGATGCGATCCACACTAGGTAATCGACTTTGGCCAAAGCTTTAAGAATCATGATTTTACTAACGCAGATACCTAATCCTCTTATGATCCACATACGAACCAACGGATTCTATCTTGCTTCGCACTTGATTACTGAGTGCATCGGTCCACACCCAATGAACATCTAGAGGCCAAACCATGAAAGGTTTTCAACATACATGGCATCAAAGTGTGAAGGATCTCACATAAAATCAATGATATCCTATAGTCAAAGGATTACATATGTTACTCGACTTGAGGAGATTCCTATTGATGGTGGTGTGTACTTCCAACTATTATGAATCATTTGTGAGTCATTCATTAGTCGGTCCAACCAATACCCACACGTCTATACGAGCTTCCAAAGCTCATGGTACATCGGGTTTAAACTATTGCAATTCCAATATACGACATGTGCTAGTCTTCTAGGTTATAGGAATTCGACCGTATTCCAAAACCAACGAATAGAAATATATTTATACTTTAAGAATAGTTTACTATAGTAATATTTATCCCATGTTGGATCACCTAGTGTCCAGTATTACTACAAGACTATTCTAAGGTCGATGTAATTCTTAGCATATTTATACATCAATCTAATACGCATAATAAAAATACCATTAATAAGGTATGAAATGAAATAAATAATAAAATGTACAATATAATGTTCAGATTGGCACTCCAAGCACCAACTCCAACAGACATGTCCACGATTCTTTATAACTAATCAGAACATGATTTCTTATATATACGATCCACCATAGGTGATCGGCTTTGGCCAAAGTCTTAAAAATTGTGAGTTACTCACATGGATACCTAAACCTCTTATGGTACACATACGGGCTGACGGATCATATCTTGATACACACTTGATTAATGAGTACATCAGTCCACACCTAACGAACATCTAGCGGTCAACCTTGAAAGGTCTCTCACATACATGGCATCAAAGTGTAGAGGATCACGCACAAAATCAATGTTATCATATAGTAAAAGGATCACATATGCTACTCGACTCGAATAGATTCTTATTGATGAAGTGAGTATTTTTAACTATTAGGAATGACTTTTGAGTCATTCAGTATTCGCTCCAATGAATACCCACATGACTATATGAGCTTCCTTTACTCATAGTACATCGGATTAAAACCATTGGAACTCCAATTCCAATATACGACATATGTTAGTCTTCTAATTTATAGAAATTTGACCATATTCCAAAATCAGCGACTATGAATATTTACTTTAAGAATAGTTTATAATAGTAATATTATCCCAATGTCGAACCACACATTGTCCAGTATTACTACATGACTATTCTAAGGTTGATGTCATTCTCA
This sequence comes from Zanthoxylum bungeanum, assembly GCA_019454045.1. NCBI lineage: Eukaryota > Viridiplantae > Streptophyta > Magnoliopsida > Sapindales > Rutaceae > Zanthoxylum > Zanthoxylum bungeanum. The sequence continues at coordinate 172,248 of SKCR01030594.1, forward strand.
ACACACACACATATATATATATATATATATATATATATATAAAATATGCATAATAACATTACCATTAGTAAATATAATCTATAATACATTATTCGAATTAGTGCTCTAAGCACTAACTCCAACACTATGAACCAATAATCGACCTAATTCTTTCCAATTGGACTAGTCAAATAGCAATCGTGGCAAGAAATGTAAAGTGGACTTGAATTTTAATCTGTAACTTTTTGGTGGTTAAATAATAGTGTTCTTGAGTCAATTATCTTTTACACACTAATCAGATGATGTCTTCTAAACTCTACTTCTTCTTATTCATACATTGAAAACAATGTCTCAAATTGGTTGGGGAGAGGATGGTTGATTAGATAGTTTTCATTTTTGTGTTTTATATCATTTTTATGTTTTCTTTTTTGTAAAAAAAAAATATTTTTTATTTTTTGTTATTTTTTAAAATATATATATATATATATATTATATATATATATATATATATATATAATATATATATATATATATATATATTTGTTATTTTTGTTTTTGTTGTTGTTTTGTGTGTAAAGAAATTATTTATGTGTTGATCTTCTTTTGTGTTTTTATTCAAGAAAACTACACAAAAATCAACAATAAATTTTTGACTAACCAAGTGGAATTGTTGTTCAAAGATGGCAGTGTAAACAATTTTTGAGACGCATCTTAATGTGATTCGTAACAAGTTATTTTTGTTCCTTTTCTTTTTGAATCATTCAAATTTGTGAATTCTCCATAATATTGATTAAGTTTGATTTTCATATGCTCATTTGACATGTATTATCAACATACATGGTAACATATGATCGTGGGTTGTAAGTGAAAAGTTTATAATATTCAATTCTCTAATTTATTAGAGGTAGCACTTAAAGACAGTGAAATTTTTATTTTATTCAAAAAAATAAGCTTTTGCTTAGTAACTGAACATCTTACCTCAGCAAACAGTGATTATTCGCGTAAAATGGTAAGGCTTGAGTAATTTAAAAAATGATAATAATAATAATAATAATCAAGCTTTTACTTAGTAACCGGACATTTTACCTAAGCAACCAGTGATTGTTCGCGTAAAATAATAGAGCTTAAGTATATAAAAAAAAGTGCGAATAAGTTTGATTTCGTAGCCTCTTTAACTCAAGAAATTAAGTCTGTATGGGTGTTTTAACACTTAGTGTCCTAAGGCCAACTGGCTTGGGAATTGTTGGTCCAAAGCTCGTTATGTGGTTTAAAGAGAAAACTTAAGGGAATTAGGCACTTCTTCTATTTGAGATCTGACATTCGAGTAATTAAGTTTGTAGGGATGTCTTAATCTAGTGCCCTAAAGCCAACTGGTTTGGGAGTCACTAACCCAAAGCTCATTACAAAGATTAAAGATGTATTATCTAAAAAAAATTATTTTTGTATTTATAAATAAACTCTCAGTGCCAAAAAGATGTGAACTCTAATATAATTTTAGGACAAAAATATTACTCTCTTTTCTTATGTGTGTACGGAAGAACAGTAATTTATTGTGGGCACAATAAATTGATTAATACTTTATCTTATGTGTGTATGGAAGAACAGTAAATTGTACAAGAGAATTTACTTATTAGATAATTTAGAAAGAAATAAAAAAAATTATTAACTTGGATAAGAATTTTTAATTTTCGCTTAAATTACTAGGAACTAGTAATAAGCTGGTTGGGGATGTGATGAACACTAAAAAGTGCACATTTATTAAAAAGAAAATTAATCATTGTATACTTTTAGTTTCATTAATCCTCTTAATTGAGCACATTTTTGAAATAATAATTAAATTTATGTTTTACATATTTTTATTGTGATTTTTATATCTTATCTAGGTGAAATAATATTTTGAATATATAACTAACTAGAAAAATGGCGTGACATTTGAATTTTGAAGGCTACAAACTTGAAAGGACGTTCTAACAGTGTACAATTTCGGAAATTCTAACTTTGCGTAATTTTCATGTTTTGGTCATAACGTTTTACTCCGATATCAAATTGAGGAGATTTCAGTTCCAAATGAAAGAAGACTCAAATATCTATAACTTTTCTCTTACAAGATTTTCTAGTTCTGAAGTTTTTAAGGTCGAAATCGGTGAAGAAGCTAATATGTATTGCATGTAATTTTAATTATTAGAAAATAAAATAAAAATAAAAGATGAAAAATGAAAAATAAAAGTTAAAATGTCACAATCCACCTTTAGATGAATTGTGACAAATATTTACAAAATGATCAAAAAATGAAAACAAAAATTGGTAAAAGTTTATTTTTGTATTTGATTTGAAAAGTTATAATTAATAATTAAGGGATTAGTATTTCTACTATAAATAGAGATGTTCATCTTCATGCTTCTTTTATTTTCTCTCTTGAAGAATTTGGAAGAAGTGCTTGTTTGTTTTATTTTTCTTATAATATTTTTTTCTTTTATTAATAAAAGTATGAGTTTTTTTGTTCAAAGCATGAGAAGCTAATTTTATTCTGTTGAGATGAAGAGTAAAACTCTTAATATAGGAATACAGATTAATATTACTTATATTATAATATGTGAATTGTAATATGAAGACTAATATTTAATCTACTCTTATATTAGCGAGTGTCTTGATTCGTTGTAGACAATCTCATATTGATTGACACATTTAATACTTTACCCCATTTTATATGAGAAAATAATTTAATCTGGACTAATTATGATAAACTATGTTACCGCATTTATAGTAGATTTTATTTATTTGGTATAATTGGGTACCTAACTATACTTGTTATAAATAAATGTTATCACCGTCTTTATGGCTGATTTATATGTTTTTTTGATAATTAATTCCTGAAGCAAATTAACTGGGTAATAATGACATTTATATATTATAAAAAGTAAGATTTCTCTATATTTTAAATATTAAGAGTAGATTACCTAACCCCATCATTCTATTTTATTGTTGCTGTTTATTTTAAAATTGTCTATCACTTCAAATAATTCAGCCTTTTTTTATTTTCACTTGAATTATTATTTTATTTTACTAAATCTATTTCATATGGATTGACTTCAGACTTACCGGATTATTTTATCACTTCAACACTCTTATACTTCAGAGTAAATAACCATTTTGTGAATGTCAGAAATCACCAAGTTGACGTACTTAGGAGTCGAACTGTGACCAGACCTTTAAACATACACACTGTGAGACTAATTTAGATGATTTATTTGAGAACTTGTGTTTGAGTTTCACTAAGTACTATGAAGGTTTATTTGGTTTCGTTACTGAGCATTCTTTGAGGACAATATTATATATAACTCCCAAAATAATTTTATTTGTTTAGTTTTCTTGTTGAATTTGTGTGACTGCATGTCTGTGTCAAAAGATGTTTGTGGGTGTCGTCGATATAAGCCTCACAAGACTACAACTCATCTACTAGGGTCGTCTAGGGATTTAAAGATTTATTGCATACGCTAAATACAATATTAATTCATACGAAATTGGCTTAGTTAATTTACTTAAGTTTGTTTTTTTTTATTTTATTTCTATTTTTTTTTGCTCGAAGACAAGCAAATTGTTGAGTTTATGGTGTGATGAGCGGTCAATATATCACATTTATCGTCCCTAAATCTTATATTTTGTGAGTTAATTCGAGCCTATAGAGTGTTTTAATGTGTTCATTGTATATTTGTAGGATAAGATACATATTGAAAGGCACGTGTTTGAAACGTCGATAAATCAAGGTGTTTTGCATCAATGATCTTCTAATTCGTGCAACTTTTAGTATTTTAACCATAAGTTTTTCATATGATGTCAAAATAAAGTGATTCAAGTTACATTGGATAAAAAAACTCTATTTATCTATAACTTTATAGTTTTCGTCGAGATTAAATCATACTCTACCATGGTAAAAAAAAATGATTCTAAATATATGAGAAGTAATATGTCTCACATTGGCTCGCTAATGGAAGCTCATTGGTGTGCCAATGGGACCCTGAAATTGGTTTGTTACTCTCTATCTTCCATTAGCGCACCAATGGACCCGAAATTCCTATTGTAATGAATTTCTTAAAGAAAGCTCGCAGCAACTCCTATGTAAGCACAAGTCCGTCCAAACCCTGGGAGAACATACTTTTAAAGACCACAAATCAGAGAAAAATACCCAGAGCAAGGCAGGAATGAGATTCTCAACCAAAGTTGGAGATTGAAGCAGAAGACTGCAACTAGAGTTCTTTCTTCCTTTTCTCTTCTAGTTTTATCTTTATGATTTATTCCCTTGTAGTAATAATTAACTTTCTTTAATGATGTTCATGTATAACTAAATCATTAATATAAAGTTGTAATATATCCTAAACACACTTATTTAATCTAATTTTGTATTTTTTTTATTTTTTGGTTGTGTTATTTGATTATTTATTATTCTCTGTGTTCAATGCATTTTTTGTCTGGCCAATAATAAAATAGTTTTGATAAACTCTTAGGAACTTGGAAAAGAGAATTTGGGTTTAGCCTTGAGAATAATAGTGTTTGATCTCATTATGTTGAATAGATTTCCATGCATGATAGAAATATACATGCAGGACATACGTAACCAATATTAGAACATGTTCTTAATGAGTTTGACTTAAATTAATTATCATAGAAATATATGTAATTGAATTAATTTAAGTGTTTCTATCTAACCATCGAAAGAGACTTGTAGATAATTTATTGTTCTAGATTAATAATCCGTAACAATCACTCAATTGAATGAAAAGAACAATAATCCATTTTTTGCGTGCTTAACTAAAGTTACAACTATAGGTTCTTCTCTCGTATAAGGTTTTCCAAAGTAACTCACTTTCTGTTTACTTATATTTTCAATTAATTAGTTTAATCAGAACTCTCTCAACCAATTGGTTAGTTCTAGTTAAGTAGGTTGAGTTTTAATATTAATGAGTTTAATAATAAATTTTTCATGAGATCGATACTTTTTATATTACTTGAGTAATATACGTGCTTGTGTAGCATGTGAAAATCGCAATCAATTATTGTTGATTTTGTGTTTCAAATTTGAAATCCTCACTTAGTATTAGTAATCCCAAGCCGATTGAAACGACGTCGTAAAGACAAGTGAGAACGACATGTCGTTCTGCAGGGATGAGACTATATAGTGGCTTTGTGGATAACACAAAACAAAGAAACTTGAAAACAGAGGAAGCAGAGATGGCACTTCACTGCTTATCTTCTTCTTGTTTAACCATTCAATCAAAGTTCAAAACCCTTTCAGTCAACAACACCTCTTCCTCTCACTCAAACTTAGCCACTTTCAAGTCTCTCAGTTTCTCCAATAACCTCTCCCACAATGTCTTCTCCACAGGTAAAGAATTTTTTTCCCTTCTGCTTTTTCCTGTTTGGTTGAGTTGAAAAACCTGAAGAAAATTGTTAAAATTGACTGTTCCTTTTTTGGGTTTTAAAGAATTGGAAAAATCCATCTCAGGTTCAGCCAAATTGTTTGTGTAGTTGTGCAAAATTGAGTTTGTGGGTAAAAATGTATCCTTTATAGTAATTATTTTTCCTTTTTTTTGGGGGGGGGGGGGGGGGGTTTATGCGTCCTTTGTTAGTTTCATTGTGGGGTTCTTAAGATTATACACAACCCCATTTCGGTTGTAGTTGTGGTGACATTATCAAACTAAGTTGAGTCTTTCAGCTTTGAGTTACCCTTTCGCTTTGCTTATCTTTGTGATTTAAATTGTTGGATGCTTTTGAATAAATTCTTATTGATTTTTGAATGTAGGCTCGCTACCAATGAGACCAATCCAGAGGCCAATGCGTCATTCAGTTGTTTGTGAGGCAGCTCCAATGAAGAAAGCTGATTCAGCTGCAAAGAGAGCTCGCCAAGCTGAGAAAAGGCGCATTTACAACAAAGCTAGAAATCTGAAGTCAAAACCCGAATGAAGAAGGTATATGAAGAATTTTCTAACTTTATTTCGAATTTATGTCATTTGCTTAGATTAGACCACTCCTTGTTATTAACTTATTAAATAAGATGGTTCTTTTTTCATGTTGACTTATATTAAGATGTTTTGAGTATGAATTATATTTGATTTTTATGTCTTTTTGTTTGATATTTTTTGGTTTTGTAGCTTTGAATACTTTTTCTATGTTATAGGCCAGGATCTTATTAAGCTGTGCTTCTGAAAGTTATAGGTTTTTTTGCTGTGAGTAAAGTTCGCACACTGTCTAGCGCACTATCTTTTTGCACGTGATTAAAGTTCATTAAGTATATATATTAGTCAGTAAGTAATAAACACGTCTCTTTTACAGCTAAAACTAGTAATTTTTGTTTACAATCAATGAGGGAGACTAGCAAAGAAGATAGTGTTCCTTCAAAGTCCTTCTAACTGTTCCACATGTGTCTACTATATGCAGTATCTTCTCCCTGTTTAATCATTGGAATGTTACGTAATACTCATGTAGGACATGAGCTTTAAGGCTTGGTCATTTTCTTTTCTGCTCTTTTTAATAAATTGAATGATTCTTATGCTTTTTTTGTAACTGCGTTTCCTATTCGATAGCGTGCAAAATGAAAACACCAGTAAATATGTGGGTCTGGTGTAGCCATGTTGCTTAGTGTACTTCTTGAGGAGATAGCATGTTTCCTATGCTGCATCCTCATCCTAAGACCCGTCTCCACATGTTTACCATTTTATTTTTTAATTTATCAGCATTGATGTAAGATGCTTGGGTTCTAATTCTGAATAAAAAAAAATGTATTTTGTGCATAACGTGGATCCTTATGGAGCTCTTTTCCTAAAAAAAAATGATCCTTGTTTTAGAATCTAGGGCGGCATCAATTTTAGATTTTAGTTTTACCATCGACTGAATCATTCCGAGGATTTCATATGGTAATAACTAATGGCAGTAAGGTGTCCTCTATAAAAGATGTATTTCAAAGTTCATATGTCTAGCAATATCATCAATCATAGTTGTCAAAGGCATATTTAGGCTCTGGCTCTGGCTCAGACTCAGAGCATTGCACCTCATGAAGGATCAAGTCATGCGACCTTCATCAGGCATGCGCCTAGGCACAAAGGCGCACGCTTTTGAGATGCGCCTAGGCACCCATCATAAAAATATGTAGAAAACGCCTACTCGAATTGACCTACTCAACCCGAAATCAAGTTGTATAACATTTATTTAATAAATTAAAATAGATTTTGGGGTGGGCTTTAAATAATTAAATTTCAACAAACACATTAATTTGTATTATCATTTTTTATATTATTTTATATATTTTTGATATATTTTCAACGATTTCTCTTTGTTTTAGTTGATTGGATACTTTCTTTTTTTCGCAAATTGTGCCTTGCGGTGCGCACCTAGGCCCTAGGACCCTTTATGCCTCGGGTGCCTTACACCTTTAACAACACTCATGAATATAACTTAGAATCGGTATAATGGTATTAGTTGAGGCATATCAAGTGTTAGGAACTAGAATATTAGATTTAATGCTATGGATGAAGACAACTTCCTAAGTTGTAGCCTTGTAGGGAGGGCTACTTCTCTCTATATATATTTATATATGTGTTGGTGTGCAAATCACTCTGCTATGAGACTGTGTTATGAATACTGTTAGTGTAGTTAACATGTGGGGCGTTCCATCTGGATGGGTGATAGAAAAAAGTGAGGAGGATTTCAATAAAACCTTCACCAATGCTGCAAAGTTCAAATTTTTCTTGACAGTGTGTGATTGTTTTCATTGTGTTTCTGCTTCCTTTTTCCAGGTTTTGGAAGCACTGGATGGGCTCAGGAAGAAACCTGATGCACAGCCGGAGGAAGTCCTTGCAATTGAGAGGCTGATTGCTGAGGCGTATTCAGTTATTGACAAAGCAGTGAAAGTGGGAACATTGCACAGAAACACTGGAGCTCGCAGAAAGTCTCGGCTTGCTAGGAGAAAGAAGGCTGTGGAGATCCACCATGGCTGGTATACCCCTACTCCTGCGGTAACAGTCTAGTGAACCTGGAGGACATGCGGAGACAATGTTCTGTTTTTCTATGTAGAGGTCTTGAACTGGAACACTTTTGTTGTTATATATTGTGTTTCCTTCATTTTTTTTCCAACATCTTTTGTATTTGTTAAAGCATGTACCTTTTCATGTGCCTTTTGACTTTGACAAAATTGACTTGGCTAGTTAGATACAGGATGGCATGAATGATTGCGTGGTAAGAATAATTCTGGATGCTGCTATCTGAAATAGATTGCTTTGTGTGTAGCAATGGCTAAAGTGGCTCACTCTTCCACTTAAATTGCATGCTCAGGTTATTAAAATCTCAGAGGATAGGTCCAAGTTGTTGTAACCAATTCACTCCTAAAACCATGTCACAGCCCCATAAAGGCAGCAAGTATAAAGACACCTGAAATAAGTTATCTTGCTCGAGAGTCATCTCCTCACATAAGCCATGGCAAGGAACTTTATCTCCATTAGCAATCGTCATTTGGATCTGTCCATCTTCCTGAATTGGTAACAGTAAATTCTCTGTCATTTTTGCATCTATAAAGCAAGCGTCCTGCCATAATCAATAAGCACAATTAGGGGCTGATTTCCTGATTTTCCCATTACTCGCATGGTCCTGGGTGAAGGGGAACCGACATTGAGGAAGATCTCTATTTTGTCCTCTTCTAATGCCACCGAATGCTTTTCAGCCCATTCGTCCTTGACCTCTCCTTTCTCCAACACATGATCAACCCCGAAATTGACACCTTCGAGTAAGAATATCTTTGGTTTTTGCATCTATGACCACTATGCCACTTCTTATCCCAATAATAACATCACCATTTCTCTTCTTTTTTTTTTCATTCTTTCATCGGTAATCTGAGTGGTGTTGTTGGTATTTTTGGTTGTAAGATGGGTCGCTAAGATGACCCAGTTTGGGCCTGTTTTTGGCTCGAGTTATGATTTGGGGTTTGGCTAGTGTTCGAGCTATTAGGCAAAATTCTAGAAGGTTTATGGGTTAAAGCAATGAACCTTTCTTGTAGTTTAGCCACTCCAAAGGCTTGGGTGATATTAGTGGGGTTTGCAAGGCGAACGGGAATTTCTAACTCCTCTCTCAAGCCAACTAAGAAACAAGTAAGTCTGTACTCTTCACCTAGATTAGGAAGATGATTAGACAAGACTCAAACTGACGCTTGTACTCCTCAGTAGTTGAATTTTGTGACAAACGTTTGAACTGGGCAGCGGGATCATCGTAAGTAGATAGATCAAACATAATAGCCCTTGAAAGGTTTCCCCAACTTGTAAATTGCCATGTGTTTTCCATTTCTTGGAACCACAATAGGCTAGGCCTTCCATATAGTAAGAAGCTATCATCTTTAGGTGTTATTGATTGCAAAAAAATTATTATCCTTGTACAATCTATTCATGAATCCTTTCCCTCAAATCAATGAAACTCAACTCGAGGTACTATCAATCGAATGTCATGTATTTCTTATTGCGGGGTGCTAACTCTTCTAACTCACGTCCTTCTTGTATTTGATTTTGCAGGATGTTGTCAAGTCTAGCATTAATTCCTGCAAGCTGCTGCATTAACAGCTTTAAGGATTGTTGCTGCCGCTCCAGGGACTGTTGCTGAAGGGTCTGCTTCTGGTCCATGGTACCTTAGGCCTGTTGGAGTCCCATTATAGCTTCGGTCAGCTGTTCAATTCGAGTGCCTGCAGTCATAAAAACTGTCTACTCTGATACCACTTGCAGTGTCTCACTTATGGATGGCAAAGGGCCCGGTATAAGACGGGGATGTCAATACCCACACCCGTACTCGCGTGATATATAATATCCTCGATCTCGGCCCGTCACTCGTGAGGGTACGGGTCGGGGATTCTCCGTATAAAAAAAAAAGATATATCCATCTCCATCCTCTATCCTCATTTATTTATTAATTATTTTTTTTTATCTTTATGCTTTAAAAAAAATCAATTAAAAAATGTTGGAACAAATAGATTTAAAATAAAAATACTAAATTAACAACTGTAGATTTAAATTTACTTTAATACTTAAATAAAGAAGAAAAATACATAAATTACTAAATAAATACTATTGCGATAGAAATCTCATTTTTAAAACAAAATGAAATGAATTAATTATATTGATAGAAATCTCATCTTCAAAACAAGAGAAAAATATTCTATTAAATTGAACAAATAAATTATATTTTTACTATTTTTTATTTAATGAGTAATTAAATTTTTTGACTAAAAAAATTAATAATTAAAAAGGCAAAGTCAAACGGATTTATTGAGCGAGTACGGATTAGAGAGTCTTATACTCATACCCAGCCTATATACTTAACGGGTATTAAAAATTATACCTAACCCGGTCCGTTTTTAAAAACGATCGCCAAATACCAGCCCTTAATACCTCGGGCCCCCGCATGGGATTTTTTGTCATCCCGTCTCACTATCTACTGTCACAATTACTTCAACAACTGGCCTCTTCGAGGGGACCAAGCCTCAAGTATTCGAAAACACTTTTCTTCCAAATCAATATTGTGAGTGATAATTATTATTCAATAAAACTTAAATATATCCTGGACTTTAGGTCTATCTTGTTTCTACTGTTCTGATTAATTTTATGTTAGTAATTTGTATAGAGGAATTTTTTTTTTTAATGGAGAAAGCCCCCTTGTCCCTAATTTTTTCATGATATCTCTTCAAGTCCTTGAATTTTTCATGATATCTCTTCAAGTCCTTGCCATTAAAAACTAATGATTACATTTTAATTTATTTTGTTGTTTTTCATTTTTACCCTTTATTTATAAATAATAAAAAAAAAACATCACTCAATTATGGATATATGCAATAAATTAAAACTTTTTCTATCTTTTATTTTTCATTCTCCATTTCTCTGCTCATGGCTCAGTTAGTTAGTCTCAAGGTTTCAGCTCCATTAGAACCATCAATTTTTTTCTAATATATTTTTCATTACAAAATTCTTATATTTTCTTTTTTATTTTAAATAAAAAAATTATTTTTTTTTTATGGTAATGGAACACAAGTGATGACTGTTATTTACGAACCCAAGTTGGAAAAAAAATCATGAGAAGACTTGAATTGAAGTAATCTGGAAGCTTAAAATTTGGCAAATTGATAATTTCTTCTTTTATTATTCTTTTTTAATTAAAAAATAGTTATTTCCCAATGAGATTATGTACACGCTACATTATTGTAATGTTTAGTCCAAATTTTGATTTTGTTGGAGAGTTTTGTTTATTTAATTTGCTGAATTTCCGCGTATATTAGGGAAACAGACTGTACAAATGATATGCATTAAGTACCCTCACTTCATTTATAATTCAGGTGAGATAATTTCTTTTTAAAAGAAAAACCTAGATTCTTAAGAACTTTTTATATTACTGTAGTTTTATTCCAATGATCGGAGTTACCTTGTAAAAATTTACATTTAAGGTATTTATATTTTTAATATATCATATGAGTCTCATAATTATTGATGTTAGAATTCTTTTTTATTACTTATAAATTTGATAAAGGGCAAAATAAGAAAATAAAATAATAAATGGATATGTTACCATTATTTTTTTTAACTACAATGACTTGATAAGGTATTATGAAAAAACCAAGAATTTGACGGGATATTATGAAAAAAAAAATTAAGGACCTATAAGACTTTATCTTTTTTTTTAAAACACGTGTTTTGGACAGTCATACAAGACCGTTCTTACATAAGTTTTTCTCGGATGATTATAGCAAGATAATTAAAGAGAATGATGAGATGGAAAAAGTAGATGATAGGAGAACGAAGTTGCAGCACACAAGACGACCTTTTTTTTTTTTTTATTTTTATTACTATTAACTCTCAAGACTGCCTTCAACTTTTCAACATTTTGACACAAGCATAAAAAAAATGGTAATATCTATCCTACTACATACAGTCTTCTCTTGATTTTACTTCTCTCAAATCACTTATTGCTTGAGTTTGGTGGTCTTACAATTACATCCAAGCATGATTATTGTTTAAAAGTAAGCCATAAGTGTTGCAACTTTTACAATAATTTGTTCTTAATCAACTATTAATCACTTTTTTATATACTAAAATTGTTAAATCATATTATCAACTCTAGCATCATTTTCATCGATTTTTAAAAAAAAAAGTAAATATTTTTTCTAACAGTATTCTAAATCTAATATAAGAATAATAATTTAGTTTGTAATATTGCTATGTATGATATAGGCGGTGTAATATCTCACATCATTAATGAGGAAAATTTTGAACTATTTTATGAATCATGGATTTCTCTAACTTAGTATACGTAAGAAGATTATGACAAAGGACAATATTTATAGTGATGGATTTTCTTAACGTAATAGACGCATTTTGAATTGTAAAGCCTAATAACAAAATCGTGTTGGTATGTGTGTCTTACTACTGTAACGAAAATAATATCTACTTGGTGATTAGTGGGTCCAAATTAGAGATAAAAAATTAGGTGTCAAAAAATAATTAATAATAATTTTAGAGACCAATTTATAAAAATATTAAAATTAAAGACTAAAATTAAAAGAAAAAATTCCCAAAAGCAAAAATTATATAAATTATACATGGGCACAGCCTTGTGTAGTCCCAACGGCCCTCTATCCATGTGTATGAGAAAATACTAAAAGCCCAATAATAAAATTGTGATAGATACCATGGGTCGTAGACAATATCTAGATAAATAAATTTAGAGGTTAAAAATAATTTAAAAAAATTATTTGCCAAATCATAAAAATTAAAAAATTAAAAAAAACACTAAAAATATATAAAAATGGGCCCGACCCTATGTAATTGTAAGGGCCCTCCATCCATGTGCATTAAAAAAACAATAAGCTCCATGCATAAAAAATAATGGAATTTTAATTTAGGAAGTTATGCATGAGAATTTGCTCTAATAATATTTCTACATATCTAATACATACCTCCTATATAATATAAAACACTTTATTATATATATAATGTAGTATTAATTGATAAATTTTTACCATAACATTGATTATTATGTAAGACATAATTTATTTCTCCTGAATCTAAAAGATACGGTCACCGGAAACTTAAATATGGTAAAATTATGAAGTGTTTTGAGAATAAGATATTATTATTATCTAATTAATCTAAGAATTCAACAGTATTAACGATACATAGATAGATACAATGTCTTACAACAAAGTAGGGTAAAATAATTCAAAAGCACGTGTTAAAACAGAGATGCAAAAACAGTGTGATTTACAGTACTTACAATACAAGATTCAAAGTAAAAGAAAAAATTTAGGAATCGTTCAGTGTATCGTCTCAGCATTTTTTGTTTTTGGTCATGTTGGAAGAATTTTAAAAAATTAAAATTTTAATTAAATGAAAATTAAAGGAGTTAGGTTAAGCGATTTTCTGTGAAACTGGGACCCACAAAAAGATACGGGTCGTGGGGGGAGGGTTTGATTGGAGCGCGGCCTTGGGCGGTCAATGCGGACGCTAATGCATGTCTTACCCACGCGCTAGTATATACACGCGCCCGTATGTGGGGCCTTCTCTGAGTGGAGGGTTTCGGCTGGCGCGTGGGGATTGTCGCACGTAGGGGAGGCAGCTGGCCGCAATTCGTGCGCTTCTTTTTCTTTTAAGAGAAACGAGGCACCGACTCACTGTCATGTCACGTGCGCACGTGACTCTCCTTAATCTGAAATATATTCTCTGTGCTTAGTTTATTATTATTAATAACAATACAGTACATTGAGATTTGAGCACTCCGTCACTTTTGGTAACCCTTCTTGTATAAAGACAACAATACCCTTTTGCAATTAGTTTCCTTTTTTTAAAAGATACATTACAAATCTACATATAAATAATCTAACATTTATAAGACACTAAATAATAATCAATTTAGTTAGTTTTGATATTTTACTAAAAATGGGTTAGTTCAACTATACCCGGTCAAGGTTCCGATTTCAGGTTCCAACCGATCTTGGAACCGGAACCGGAACCGGAACCTCCGATTCGGTTAGGGTTCCTACCTAACCGAATCGGTTGGAACCAGTTGGAACCCTAGGGTACCAACCCCCCAAAAGGCCAGCCCGACGGCTAGAAGCCTTTGGGCTGGGTGGAGCAGGAAGCCCAACGGCTCCCTGCCCCTAACTGCCAAAAAAATAAATAAACAAGAAATTTGGGGAATTCCCAAATTACCCATAATAACACTAATAAAACAGTTAATTTTAGGGACATTTTAGGTATCACAAAATATTCTTAAAATGTATAAATATGGGTCATTTTCATTATTTCAACAACAGAAATTTCTCAATTCTCTCAATTTATATAATTGTTTCATTCTCAATTCTCTAATTCTTTAAAATTTCTGAAACAACAAATCGCAAGCTCATCTGAGAACATAATGTCAAATGTGCTAACCCAAGAGAGCGACCATAGTATCGGTTCATGGAGAAGAAAAGTTAAGTCTCGTTTCTCAGATATTTTCAAAATTCATTTTCATTTAGACGATACTGATGAAGGTTCAAGGGCGGTATGCAACCATTGTGAGGTTCCTTACAAATTTTCTGGTGGATACGTCAATATGTGTTAGACAATTATGACCCATAGCGTCACTATTTGTACAGATCACGGTGTTGTTGTACAAATTAACTATGTGACAAAGGAGTTTGCACTCTTATCATTTGTGATTCGATCACCTAGATGTATAAATGATGAGAGGTCTCTATGATTTGTTCCTTGATTGAGAATGATATGAGACAGTATCAATCAACGAAGGATAAATCATTAAATATCCATAGTCAAAGTATCATCGAGATTGGACATCGATAAATACGTAAAAGACTAGTATTGCACTTGTGCGCGTTGTGAGAGCACAACGGCATAGTTCTCATATATTTGGGTAAAGGATACTCATGCAAGTGTAATAGGAGGTTGTGTTTCACCGATGGTACGGAAAACAGCTTCGCTCTGGATTGACCCCCTCGGAATTCCATTGGTAGTATGACTATGTGTCTATGGAAGTCCAAAATCAGGGTAGGTGTATTTAGTCTTAACCTAAGACTTGCACCGCTAATACTTGCGACAATCAATATACTTTGGTTGCGGTCGTCCAGGGCTTTAACAGGTTCTGTGTACGCCAATACTGGGTATATTGAGAATCGTAGTGTGTTGGGTGTGATGTCAAGACAGAAGTATCACTCCAGTTATAGTGGAGATGATGGCACGTAGGATACGGGACTGGTGCTCTTATGTGCTGTAGCCAATCGGGATATTATGATTATGTCATGTATATCCGATTATAGAGACTAGTTACCAGACATCCGACATGTGCTTCGTACGGGGCAGACACGGTTCCAGCCCCAGGCCTAGCACGTGACAGTCCGATACTGGATCGATATGCACTATACGTTGTATACTACGCCTGATATAGATCTTATATTCCTATAAGAATATTTCCGGAGAATTAGGTAGGCATGACGCTTTGCTAGAAGCCAACCTTGTCTTGTGAATCGGTAAAATGTAGTACTTGGTACGTACGTATTCGGATAGTCCTATAACCGTATTTACTGCCAACATATCCGGAGATCTCATGGGTCGCTCCCCGAGGATTCACTGATGACGTATGACTCGCACTATAATTAATCTGGGATTATTCGATGAGAGAGATAATTAATCTGTGATTAATTACGGAGATATTTTATCTGGGATAAAATATCGCTTAAAGAGAGAGAACGATTAATTTGGAATTGATCGGTTAAATAAATATTCGATATATAATCGAAATTAGATTTCGACGACGCGGATTGAAATTGGATTTTAATTCGGGCGAACGAATTAATTTAGAATTAATTCGTTAGTGACGTGAATAGTGATTTCGCTAGGCGTAATCATTTAATTACGACGTGATGGAAAATTCGTTAATTTGAAATTATCGAACCCGAGCCCGACAGTGATTGCGAGCGCATTCGTATTTCGAATCCGAGCGCGGCACGCAAGTCACATCAAGCGTCAAATCATTAGTCGCATCAAGCGTCAAATCACTTGTCACTTTGAGTGATGTGATTTGACATGTAGTCACTTTATTAAAGTGACTTGATGTGAATAGTGAAAGGTGATGGTTTGAAAGTTGATAGGACTTGTAGCTTTTTGACTTTTGAATTAATTGTTGTATATATATATTTTATTTATTTACTTGGTAAATGGAATAAAAAATTATATATGTATATACGAAACATTTTCTCTCTCTTAGACTAAGCATGGTTCACGGTTTTTGGAAGGAATTTTTTCCCTCCATTCTCTCTTCTTCTTCTTCACGGCTTGGAGCCATTTTTCATCCCTCAATTTTTGGTTTGACCGAACAAAGGAAGAAAATGAAGTGCTAGCACACCTTAGGTTATACAAGGTGATATGGAAGTGTTCTTGTGAGCTTGGAATCCCTTTGGAGCTTAAAGCTTTGAGCTTCATGGTGTTCATCATGGCCGATTCTTGGACCATCAAGGAGCAGCAAAACCGAGCCACTCACTGCCTTGGAGAGCCATTGTCGTGACCTTGAAGAGGTGGAGAAGGCTTTTGTTCTTTGATGCATCAAATCCAGTCATTGTGAGTATATGTTTCCGCCATTATCCTTTGATGTATTCATGCATTTTTGTGTTTGATTTTCATGATCTTGGGACTTTATAAGAACTCCACAATGGTATCAGAGCTTTGATCAAGCATGAAAAAGTTAGGGTTAAAATTGGGCAAAACGAATTTGGGCATGATTTGATGAAATTTGATGAATTAGTATGCTTAAATGTGTTGAATTAATGATTGATTGGATCAATTTGAAGAAATTGTGTTTGGAACAAATTTCCCCAATTTTTTGTGTTGGCCAAAATTGACAAATTTGGGTAAACTTGATTTTGAGCATGTTTGATGAAATTGGATGATTTAGAATGCTTAAAGTATGTTTAATTGAGGATTGATTGGATCAATTTGTTGAAAATTAGTTTGGAACAACTTTCCCCAAATTGCTTATGTTGGCCGAATACAAATAGCCCATATTGTCTTGGAATTTTTTGATTTTTGAACATTGGATGTGTTGGAAATCATTCGGGAATATGATTTAATGTCGATTGTGGAATTAATTGGATTGAATTCGAATCAGACGTAAAATCCCCAAATTGCCGAGAGATTTTAAAGCATGTAAAATGGGTTTGATTTTAATATATTGTGTTGGACACTATTTGTTGTAAAAGTGCATGATTAATTATGCTAATTGATGTTTTAGAAATGTTAATTGGGTGATTAATTGTGTATTACACTTAGGTTAATTAATTATGGAATTTGGAATTTTATAAGTTAATTAATTGGGCTTGTTTTTGGAAATTGAGCCTTATAAGTTGTAATTGGGCTTTTGGGCTTTGTTGTACAAAGTTGGGTTTAGGCAAAATTGGTTGGATCCAATTAGGCCCAAAAACGCATCCATAAAGTCCAATTATGATTTAATGGACCTTAATTATTTAATTGGGCCTAATGGGCCAATTAATTTAAAGGCTTATGGGGTAACTCCCGGATTGGATTTTGGTCATTTGGTTTGACCCGAGTTGACCAAAAGTCCACGCCTTAAGAAATTAATTAAAAGCCCATTGGACTTTAATTAAATAAACGTTGGACGTTAATCGGGCTTTGAGACCCATAACGATTGAATTTGGAATTTAAATCGTAAAGGTTCATTAAATAAAAGTGTAATATTTAATTTGGAATTAAATAGTGAATTAGAATTAAATGCGTATTAAATTAGATTTAATGATGTAGTTTAATTTAATTCAAGAATTCGTACTTTGAGTACTTATTCGCAAAACGAGTTTGACTCGAGCAAAAATCAAATTGTTGTTTGAACATTGGATGATCACTAATTATCAGATTAATTAATTTGATTAGATTGATTAATAACATGCTTGTGTGAATACATGGTTGTGATGCATGAATAATGTATATCAGATGGATATTAGTCGGGTGGGGGCAATTTTGGAAATTGTTGTAATAAATTTGATTTATTAAATTGGACCTGCGTGCCCAGCCTTATCACCTCTATACTCTTTGTATTCTCTTCTCACATATTCCCCTCAATGTATATGAGGTTTCTTTAGAAGTGTAGTGTAACGGGTAAAAGTAAATACATATGCTAGCTTTAGAGAGAGAAAATGAGAGATTTGATCTAGGATCAATGTAAAGTATCCATCCGCATATCATTATTATTTTATTTCATATACGCTTTATTATGTGTTTAGAATGCATGTTTAAGGGTGTATGATGATGAGACCTTAACAAAGATAATAAATTGGTTGTCCATTTGCACGCGAAAAACTCTCAAATAATATTAAGCGTCTTTCCTTCCATTGAGTGATTCTTACTCAAGTTCTAAGACGGCATTGGTTTGTTGGCCAAAGTCAAGGCCTTTGTCTATCAAAGATGTGTTTGAATCACGAAGGCTTTGTTCCATATCAGTGTTTTGTCCAAGTTGTGGTTTGTTGGCCAAAGTCAAGACCACTTCTTGTCCATCGACATTGATTATGAAGCTTTCCATGGTCAATGGGTTCCGCTTAACTGTGATCATTAAGCTTGTTGTGCTAAAGCCAATGCTTAGTTGATTTAGAGGAAAAATGTTAGGCAATACATTGGATGTATTGGCATATATAAGATATATGTTTCGGGCTTGGACGTCCCCCTACCGGATCTAGGAATTGGATTGGATCCAATTGATCTTAAAGATCTACCTAGTTAATTATCATACAATTTGTTGGCCAAAGTCAAGATTGTGTGATATTTAACGGGATCCTAGCCCACTAGGAAACAGGGTTTCCCGAGTACTCGACAGAGGGTTAGAGGCTCGCCGAAAAATAGTGGGAGGCAATAATTGAATTTACAATATTCGTTCAATTACTCGCCAGGCGCGCTCAATCACAAATTATTTCGTCGTTTGATTAAATGTTAGTT
Organism: Zanthoxylum bungeanum; assembly: GCA_019454045.1. NCBI lineage: Eukaryota > Viridiplantae > Streptophyta > Magnoliopsida > Sapindales > Rutaceae > Zanthoxylum > Zanthoxylum bungeanum. The sequence continues at coordinate 191,231 of SKCR01030594.1, forward strand.
AGACTAATATTTAAATTGTTGTTTTAATAAGCAGTTGGACTGTATTATAGTTGATTATATAATTGGATTATAGTAATCAATATATTTGAATTAATTAATTTCGATTTACAGTTGATTTTATAATTGGATTATAGTAATCAATGTAATTGAGATTAATTAATTTAATTATATTTGATTGTATAGTTGGACTATAATAATCAATATAATATATAGTACCATAAATCGTTGATTAAATAGTTGGACTATTAGAATCAAGATAAATTGAAATATTAATGTTTAAAACATAATCCTGGGTGAAAGTGTATTTGAACGACTATGATTTTTCAAATGTGAATAAATTTCAAGATAATCTTGGAAAATAATAAGTTACTTTATTTGATAAAATAACGTATTATGCCTAAAGCAGCTCAGAGTTAAGCAAATAAGTGGAACATGATATTTAGAATATTCATGTAATGATAACTTTAGTGCTTAATCCATAATACTTGTCAAGTAACTCCTAATTTCTGAATCAGAATTAAGGAATTAGATTAAATCCTTACCATGATATGAAATAAAGGATTTTCATGGATCTATTTTAGATCTTTGAAATACTAAATTGCAATAAATAATTCTTGGAGAATTAATGATTATTCTCAAGGAGACAAAGTCAAACTTTGCAATTAGGCAAGTAGCGCAAGGCGCACCTTACTTCGATATTTTAGAAACCCAGGCTTGGCCAAAGGCTACTGGAATGTTGAAAACGGGCAAAGGCAAAATCATTATAATCTTCTGGAAGATAAAAGGACATATCCTAAGAAGGAATTGAAGACGAGCAAGGCTCTGACTTCAATATATTTGTCATAATTATGTTCACAACTAGTATTAAAGTTGGATTTTGAATACTTAGTGTGGTACATAAAATATATATTGATGTTCAGAATCTGTTTTGAACAGGATACTGACTTCAACTGAGATTTATCCGCGACCAGTAAAAGGACGAAAGTCGCTGTTTTTAACCATAGATACCTGAATTTAGGAACTACCTTCGGGTATGTACTTAAATTAAGAAACTGTTAAAATGTAACTAGTTTGACTAGAATATTATCTCTATATCGTGTATAACCCGCTGCGGTGTACCTTTATATTCTAGAACACTAAAGTGTTTTATTATATAAAGATGATATTGAGATAAACACATTAGATGTAAATAACAGAATTTATATTTTGAATATAAATAATATCTCAAATATATAACATGACAAAAAAATAGCTCAAACTGATTTGATCAGAAGAAACTAATTGTGGCATTGTTGTCTGGGACACAATCAAACAAGACTCGTATATCCACACTTTCGAAGAGTGGGTACTATGACTAATTTGATTCCATTCAAATAAAGTCTATGAATCTAGTTTATTGGGCAAAGTGCCTATAGCATTATTTACTTGGTAAAAGTGTAAATGCCACTGATCTGTTAGCCCTAGTTTATAGTGAAGCAAGTGGACCCATGTCTAGCTAGGCTAGAGGTGGATATGAATATTTCGTGACCTGTACGGATGTGGCATCGCGTTATGGTTATGTGTTTCTTTTAAAACACAAATAGGGAACTTTCACAGTTTCGACACGAAGTAGACAAACAGATCAGCTAAAGTATTAAACCGTCACAGTAAGACTGTAATGGAAAATACTTAAGCAATAAGTTTCTCGTATACTTGAAAGAATATAGTATTCTTTCAAAGAGGACTCCTTCCGGAACACGTCAGTTTGACGGTGTGTCTGAACGGATTAACCGAATTTTGTTAGACATGATAAGGTTAATCACGAGTCGCTCTGAGCTACCATCTCCTTCAACGGATAAGCTTTAAACATTGCAAGAACTTATTTTGAATAAAAATCCATTATAATTTGTTTGACAGATATCATATTAGATATGAACGGGAAAAGAAACCGGGTTTCTCATTCCTGAATATTTGGGAATGCTAGGCATATGTTTGGAACATACCAAACTAAAACCCAAATAGGATAAGTGCCAATTGTAGGTCATCCTAGGGATACCATAAGTATTGTACTTATACACCTCACAAGAGAACAATTAGATTGTTGCTCACCATGCGGTTTTCCTAAGAGGAATACCGATATGCAGTGGTAAGTGGGAGGATAGTATAACTCGATGAAAATCGGAGTAATACTGTTCAAGGCACCGAATCGAAATGGAACATAAATAGTTCATCAAGGATGAAACTATACCATTGATCTTCGAATACACAAGAACAGCGTAGGTCGGACAGAGTCAGAAAATAACCTGGTATGGGTTTCTGATCTCACCTCATAAAGATGTTTATCTTATTAAGGTATACCAACTGACTACGTATAAGGAAGTGATACAAGTATCGACTCCCTTATTATGGCAAATTGCCATATATCCGAAATGGATTCCATGTATATCAACCAGTTTGGATACTAGTTGATGTACCACAAGGCATTGTGCCTATTGGTACTATATAAGTCTTCAGAAGACGTACATGGATGGCAACATACCAACGTATAAAGCTAGGCTTTTAACGGAAAGGTATCGTCATCGATATTGTGTTGATTACGATTCAACCTTTTACCTATTGCCACGGTAGATCCATTTGGATGATGCTAGCTGACGCGAGCATAAGTTCTTGGAATTATCGTTTTGATGCAATCATAATGGTGTATGATTTAATTCAAAACGAAAATGATTCTTGTGTAAATAAGAGGGTTAGTGGGAGTGCACTGACAATGGTTGTCCTATAAAATAATGATAATATGTCATTTCTTGAAAATGATATTCCCATAAAATAAATATCGGCGAAAGCTTGGTTTTCGAATACTCTTCGAGAAACCGTACATTGAAAAATGTACGTGACCTGGTGTCTCATACGCTTTGAGCATATGAATTCACAAACAGGCCAATCCGAGTGAAAGTCACCGGATTGATGTTAAGAACATCCGTTAGTATCTTAGAGAACTAAGGATGCTGTCTTACTCTATAGAGAATGAGAACTTGAAGTGACTGGGGTCACTGTAGCAAGTTTCCTATAACCGATAAAGATGACTAAAAATCGCAAACGGTATTATACAGTTTGAATAACGGTACAGTGAGCTGGAAATCTTCCAAGCAAAATACTGTTACCGAATAAACAATAAATGTGGATAATTACTGCAGCTGAGGCAACAATAGAAGTCATTTGGGTCAATAATAATTTAATTGGATTAGATATAGTTCTGTTAGCAGCTGAGATAGACGTCAGCACAGGCTAAAGAATTAATGGTCTCATCAACGATCCAGATACATACTTTGATATTCATCTGATTCGTTCGGATCATACATCGTGGCGATGTGATGATCGAATAAATCGCATCAAGATGATATTCATGCAAATCCGCTGACAAAAGCTTTTTTCTCAGCTATTTGAGCCAACCGTACATATTCGGGTGTTAGAGACTCGAGTGACTGGCTATAGGCCAAGTGGGAGATTGTTAGACAATTATGACCCATAGCGTCACTATTTGTACAGATCACGGTGTTTTTGTATAAATTAACTATGTGACAAATGAGATTGCACTCTTATCATTTGTGATTAGATCACCTAGATGTATAAATGATGAGAGGTCCCTATGATTTGTTCCTTGATTGAGAATGATATGAGATGTAAATCCAACGAAGGATAAATCATTAATATCCCTAGTCAGAGTATCATCGAGATTGGACATCGATAAATACGTAAAAGACTAGTATTGCACTTGTGCGTGTTGTGAGAGCACAACGGCATAGTTCTCATATATTTGGTTATAGGATACTCATGCAAGTGTAATAGGAGGTTGTGTTTCACCGATGGTACGGGAAACAGCTTCGCTCTGGATTGACCCCCCTTGGAATTCCATTGGTAGTATGACTATTTGTCTATGGAAGTCCGAAATCAGGGTAGGTGTATTTAGTCTTAACCTGAGACTTGCACCGCTAATACTTGCGACAATCAATACACTTTGGTTGCGGTCGTCCAGGGATTTAACAGGTTCTTGTACGCCAATACTGGGTATATTGAGAATCGTAGTGTGTTGGGTGTGATGTCAAGACGGAAGTATCACTCCAGTTATAGTGGAGATGATGTCACGTATGATATGGGACTGGTGCTCTTATGTGCTGCAGCCAATCGGGATATTATGACTAGGTCATGTATATCCGATTATAGAGACTAGTTACCAGACATCCGACATGTGCTTCGTACGGTGCAGACACGGTTCCAGCCGACAGTCCGATACTGGATCGATATGCACTATACGTTGTATACTACGCCTGATATAGATCTTTATATTCCTATAAGAATATTTCCGGAGAATTAGGTAGGCATGACGCTTTGCTAGAAGCCAACCTTGTCTTGTGAATCGGTAAAACGTAGTACTTGGTACGTACGTATTCGAATAGTCCGATAACCGTATTTACTGCCAACATATCCGGAGATCTCATGGGTCGCTCCCCGAGGATTCACTGATGATGTATGACTCGCACTATAATTAATCTGGGATTAATTCGATGAGAGAGAAAATTAATCTGTGATTAATTACAGCGATATTTTATCTGGGATAAAATATCGCTTAAAGAGAGAGAACGATTAATTTGGAATTGATCGGTTAAATTAATATATTCGATATATTAATCGAAATTAGATTTCGACGCGGAATTGAAATTGGATTTTAATTCGGGCGAACGAATTAATTTAGAATTAATTCGTTAATGACGTGAATAGTGATTTCTGCTAGGCGTAATCATTTAATTACGACGCGATGGAAAATTCGTTAATTTGGAATTAGCGAACCCGAGCCCGAGAGTGATTGCGAGTGCATTCACATTTCGAATCCGAGCGCGGCACGCAAGTCACATCAAGCGTCAAATCACTAGTCGCATCAAGTGTCAAATCACTTGTCACTTTGAGTGATGTGATTTGACATGTAGTCACTTTATAAAGTGACTTGATGTGAATAGTGAAAGGTGATGGTTTGAAAGTTGATAGGACTTGTACCTTTTGACTTTTGAATTAATTGTTGTATATATATTTTATTATTTATTTACTTGGTAAATGGAATAAAAAATTATATATGTATATACAAAACATTTTCTCTCTCTCTCTTAGACTAAGCATGGTTCACGGTTTTTGGAAGGAATTTTTCCCTCCATTCTCTCTCTCTTCTCTCTTCACGGCTTGGAGCCATTTTTCATCTCTCAATTTTTGGTTTGACCGAACAAAGGAAGAAGATGAAGTGCTAGCACACCTTAGGTTATACAAAGGTGATAGGGAAGTGTTCTTGTGAGCTTGGAATCCCTTTTTGAAGCTTGAAGCTTTGAGCTTCCATGGTGTTCATCAATGGCCGATTCTTGGACCATCAAGGAGCAGCAAAACCGAGCCACTCACTGCCTTGGAGAGCCATTGCTGTGACCTTGAAGAGGTGGAGAAGGCTTTTGTTCTTTGATGCATCAAATCCAATCATTGTGAGTATATGTTTCCGCCATTATACTTTGATGTATTCATGCGTTTTTGTGCTTGTTTTCATGATCTTGGGACCTTATAAGAACTCAACAATATGATCAAGCACCTGGAAAGACATCATACTGCTGAACTTGGACTTGATACAACGCAAACTCAAATGGCCAGGTACGCATCATCTAGTAGAGGTACGAGTGCTTTAGATTTATTTAAATATTCTGATGCTAAAAATAGAGAAGAATTTGCTAAATTAACTTGTATGACACGTCTTTCTTTAAGTTTTGGTGAAAAAATTGATTTACTAATTACGTTTAGAATGCTTTAAATCATGTTGCATGTAAAAAGACTAGAAATACAATAAAACGTCAATTTTTAAATTGTACAAAGATGGTAAAATTAATTTTAATGAAATATTTAGAGATATTAAAGGGCGTCTATCTATTTGTTCTGATATTTGGAGTGACCATTGGTAAACACACTCATACATGGGTGTGACTTGTCATTGGATTGATGCATCATGTAACATGCAAAAATAACTTATTGCATTTAGAGTTTTTGATGAACAACATACTGCACAAAATATTTATACAATGATGAAAGTAATTTTTGATGAATATGGTTTATTAGATAAAATTTCAACAGTTGGATAGAAATATGCGAACCAAATTTAGGGGGTCGTTTTTTCATATTCGTTGCACATGTCATCTCCTTAATTTATGTGTACAAGATGGTTTGGAAAAATTATCATCTTTCATTGATCCTATTAAGAAAACAGTTAATTGTATTTGGTCATATTCTCAAGTTAGGAGAGAATTGGCCAAGTTTTGTAAATTTAATGGTATTAAACCGATAAAATTTTCACGAGATGTTCCAACTCGTTAGAATTCAACTTCTTTTCTTTTATGTCAAGTTTTGCAATACAAAAATGCATTATATAGTTTTTTTTCCCTCAATATGTTCAACATATCACACTTTTTCCTAGTCAATAGAAAATTTGTGATAAACTTTTAGAGATTTTAAAAGTTTTTAATGGTGCTACAAAAATTTTTAACGGAATTTATTATCCTACATCACATTTATTTATTCTTGAAAGTTTGAATATTGTTGGTACTCTCGATGAGCATGTTGATAGTCGTGATCCTAATGATATTGTTTTGTTTGAAGTTATTAATGTTATGAAACGAAAATTGTTGCATTATTTTAGAGACATTCATTTAGTTTATCTTATTGCTACTGTTTTTTTATCCTAGATTTAAATTAAAAGGTTGAATAGTACTTTACACCCCGCTTACTATGTATATTTAGGAAATTAGATGAAATTGATATGACAAGAATAATAACTAAAATAAAAATTGATTTAATAGAGTTATTTAATTATTATGTTAGAAGATATAACTTGCAATCAGTAAGACAATCTAGTTGTGTAGCGACTGACCGTAATGCAATCAAGACTTAACGCAAGTGATTGTTGGTTATATAAAGAAATAAAAACATATGGATTTGAATTTTCAACTGAAAGTTTAGTTAGTAAAAATTTTCAAATCCTTGATGGTGGAACCGACATCAAAATGTATATATTGTATTATTAATTATTGCTAAAAGATATTGGCAGCACATATTTCCACTTTTGCGGTTAAGCAAGCCTTTAGCATGAGAGGCAATATATTGGAAGTCGGAAGGGTCTTTATTACATCCAAGCACTCTAGAAGCAACAGCATGTGTGGAGATTGGACCCGAGCTAATCTGAGGCAACAAAAAGATGCCCATGATGAATTTGAAGACTTGTTCGATATGCATCTGCAAGTGCAAGTGGAACTGGAGCTGAAGAATCAACAGACTTGATGATGATTGATAATTAAATAATTGTAAAATTACAGTGGGGAAATATCTTTAAAATTTAATGAAACTACGTGAGTTTTGATTACTCTCACCCCTAAAGGGTACATAGGCAACTTAAATTGTTAAAAGTTTAAGTTCAAGCTCTTTAATTTAATTTTTTTTTTTTAGATAAGAATTTTATTTGTAATTTAATGTAATATGTAATGTAAGTTTATTATATAAATTCAAATTCATAATTTTAAATTATATTAATTTATCAATCA